>DWDU01004150.1:0-10997 GCA_018245575.1 Jemadia suekentonmiller | reverse complement strand
CTCCTCTGCCTTGCAACCAACAGGACCAACAAGCCAGTTCTAATTTGATATATCTACACATGTGTAGACATAACGCTCAACTGAAATAGGGTCATTATAAATACAATGTTTAATTATAAATGGCAAACTTTTCCATTTTCATTCATACAACATATACATGTACACATTAGGTTCTAGATATCTGAATACAACCCCAGATGAGTTAGAATTAAAACGTCAGTCAAAGCGGAAAAATCCGTTCCGAAAAATTAGCCAACAGAATTCCGACAAATAATTAATCTGGAATAATCATACAAAACGATGTGAGCGGGATGCCCGGGTATTATTACCATTCATTTCAAATCAGCCGTGCGGAGGGTCGGGAGGGACCTCGCCCTGAATAAGCATACATTTTCCAATCAGGGCACGTATCATTTAACTCGCTATTAAATTCGACTTCTTCCCTTCGAATTATTATCATGTCAAATGTAAGCCATCGCTTTATATATGTAACATATCGAACTTTTTTGCTTTCCGATTAAATCGTAAGATGTATAATTTTGATGACGTCAAGTTGCCTACAAACGTATTTACAATTAGTGATATTTTGCATTTAATTATATTGAAAATTACTACCGTCTAGTATTTTGCGACTTAATTATAGAAAAATATAACGAAGAATTTCCTTTTTTATTTCCTGACCTTACCGAAGACTTGAGCATAACTTATATGACAAAGGAACGTTACATGCGGCTCGCATTCCGCACACCGCAGTTACGTTTCGCTCGCATTTCGCACTTTGCAATGACTCCTTTAAGGACCGTACGTCTGGTAAGCCTGTGTGTACACGCCTTGATGCAGACGCCGAAACGAAGAATAGCAAAATGTAAGTTAAAGTGGGATTGAATATTCATAAAGGTTGTATTCGTCTTTTTGTTGTGCGGTTGGTATTCAGGGGTGGAAAGGCGGTTGTGAAAGGTTCGTTATACCTGCGCGGAAACACTTTTCATAAACACCGTCATAACATTCGTGCTTAAGACCTTTTACAGTAATTACACTTTGAGAGCGCCTACAGAGGGGTGAATTAGAGAATTAAAATTTTATGAAAGAAGTCTTGGTTGTTTCTTACACATATACATAATTTACACGGCGAGGTTTTGTGCGGATCGAGCTTGGTTTACTTAATTTAAACAGTACTCAGAGAGAACTTTTTTTTGCCCTCCTTTGTATTTTTCTTTGATGTAAAGGAACTAGATGTTTAGTTAAAATGAGAATAAAAGCTGTCTTTCATGTAATATCCGCACTGGACTCAAAACCCATCAGAATGTTCTAACGGTATATGTACAAAAGGACACATGAACACACGTTTTGTTTTTTACTTAGTATTTACGGAATGTACATGGCAATAAAATACATATAATAAAGTTTTATTACGATACTTTCTTTTTAATGTTATATATGAGATACCGGGTTACGTGGGACTTTTACCGCGCGAGAACTTCTCGGTGGCCTACTTCTGCGTTAGTAAAAGAAATCCCGACCTTCAACGGAAAACACTGGTGTCCTCCTAGCGCGGCGCCCCTGTAGGCCCTACTTCTGGGAGAGGCATAATCCCTCATCCCAAGTCCTCCGATTCCTACGTCTATATGCGACCACATATCTTTACCAGAATCGCTAACTGAGCGGTTTGATCTCCCACTCTAGCAGTTTGCAACCCCGGAAGCCTCCTTTTAGTCGCCACTTATGACAGGCAAGAAATACCGTAGCTCGTATTCTGATCCGGAGCGACAGGAGCAACCATGCCAAGGACATACCGTAAAATGTTATTATAATAAAACTCACTTTTAAAATCAGCGCATCAGGTATGTCAGGATAGAAAAATTTGGAATTAGGCTCTATGGTCACCCCGTAAAGGAACTGTACTAAAGATATAACACAACATCATCATAACGCCTGTAATCTTCGAAGAAGTAAGCAGAGGAATGTAGAACACCCCCACGTTTCACCAGTTACGTTTACATTCCACCATGGAATAGGTGGTATGCCTATTGCCATACACCGGGCATATATCCAGACTCCGAGCCATTACTAGAAAATCTAAATTGGAAAAAATAGTAGTGCCTGACTCGAGTATTGCATCCAGAATCACCCAGTCGTCAGTCGCACTTCCAACCAACACGACCAACGAGGCAGTCAAAGGTATAAAGACGACTTATTAGTCACAAGTCGGCTCCCGTTGCCCCCGATGTGTCGCGCGGCGCACCTGACGCGACACCGGATCTCCCTCGCTTACTAAATTAATAACTCCGGACTGAACACCGTAATTATCCGTCTAATTGGAAGGGCGATGAGCTCCACTTTTAACACGTTACCGTTATCGTTTAACCTCGGTTTTATGAGCTGTGTAATTTGTTTCTGCATAGCGACGATTGTCTTATGTTGTAATAGCAAGAGGCACTTCCTTTATGCTTTTGTGTCAAGTTTTTTAGGATATGGGTTCCAATTAAGAATCTATGATGGATGTTAGATAATACCTTATAGTTATATTGTGTAAATTTAAAATGATAATGTCTAAATTAGGTTCCTTTATTTAATAATTAAGTATTTAAAATATACACGTATACCTACAGTATCAATACCGTTAATTTTTGATTAAAATTTATATCAAAACAAAAATACTTGTCGTTATATTTAAAATAAACACTGAGACGAACGTTATGTCTGAATACTATGATGATGATCATTTAATAACAGATACATAAAAAATCAGGGTAGCAATTAAATTCATTATTAAACCCACCAGCTGATATCAAAACCCACTTGATTGTAATTAGTCACTTATGCCGTTAAGAATTTGAACAGTCGCAAGCGTCGCAAATATCTCCAGTGAAAATATTTTACTTCTTAAACCATGTAGTTTAATTTACCTTCCCAGAAGATAATATCAGTATCTTGTTTGTTCATTGTTATTAAAACAATTGTTATTAAAAAATATAAATAATGACTCGAAACATCCGTGCAAAATTCAGTTCGGGCAGAACGCGACAACGATACCAAATTAACAAATCAAGCGCATATCAAAATCCGATCGCGAAATGTTTTCTGAAAAAGTATAATTAACGTTTAACGGTAAAATTTTGCGTTGTTTACAAACATATCATTTTGCTGCCCCGGCGGCGCTTGGGGCTACATTTTGCTTAGAAATTTAAGAGATATAATTAAGAATTTTGCAGGGCGCAATAATTTGGGGATCTCCTAATGAATGATATCAAGTTCCGTGTAATTAGAGCCACGGGCTGATCAACATTTTGGTTATTATAAATATAATTATAATGAAGAGAAAGTTATTTTAAACAAATCTTGTTTATATGCAGCGAAAGTTTTAGGTAGTTACTATCAGAAAGTATTGTTATATTAATGTACTGGAGCCCTGTTGTTGTAGTACAAAGGTTTATTTCTACCTTTTTGACTGTGTTAAAAGCTGTCAGTTTTGCTCTATTCGTCCGTAAGACATTTCGTTTAAATCTGACATTGTACTGTTGCCTAGTGATAGAAAATAAACGTACCTAATATACATTACCCAAATAGGTAATATTGACTTCCTCCTTGATTTAACAGTTGTTACAGAGACGGTTGAATAAGAAGTTCGGGGTTCGATCTTTTGGTTAGATAAAGTATTAGCGGGTTTTTCTGAATTGTGATTTCAAGTATTGATCCGGAAACTAGATTTGAAACCGGTGTATCGCAAATCGAAATAGACTCACTTCCCATTCCATAAAGTGAGACATAATCGATTAAAAGCAAGAGTATTAATTTTCTCTGTCTACCCCTTTGGGAAAACCCAGACGTGATGCTGTCTTATATAACTCGTAATCTTTGAATCTTGCTTAAAAATGAATGGTAACGCAACTCCACATAAATCGATACATTCGGTCAGTTTGGTTGGACACATTGTAACATCCAACATTAATTACGTATGAAAGGTTGCAAGCTACAAATATAACTTGGTGGGCAGAAGACCTTGGCGAACGGTGTACGTTTCGTCGGCCGGCGGTGTGCACTCGAGGCCCTACAATCGAGCGTGATACAAATATACACATAATTTTAATGCCGGGGGTGAAGCATTAAAAGTCAGGGATCAAATGCCTTTAATACCGTACTCGGAATGCGTGGAGTCGTTTATTTAACATTTATGTTAAAATGTTCCTGTTTTGAAGTTTGCTGGTGAGTTTGTAAACGTTGTATTTTGATGTATGAGTTTAGAATTATAAAAAAAACAATGCTCGTAGAGAAACTGGTGAAACGTGGGAATGTTCTACATTCCTCTGCCTACCTCTTCGGGGATTACGGGCGTGATATAAAGTTTTTTTTTGTACGTAGAGATTTCTTAAATAAAATGCGTTGGTCATAGAAGAATAAACAAAATAGGTAAGTAATTAAAGGAGGTGTCGTTCGTAATTTAAGTAAAACATTACACATAATAATTATTCTTAATTTTGGTATATACTATGTGATTGCTGGTAGGTGACCACCCTTTATACACGCATTTCGATGCGAAGCAATAGTTTCGCCCGTTATTGGCTTGGAGAAGGCTTCGCCATGCTGGTGCCGTGAGTTGCCATGTGTTAAAACAATACAGAATTCATAACTTTTATGGGCAGTTGTAGCCTTACTACCTTTCACTGGTTATGTTACACGTCTCTTGAGGAAGGAGAACCGGCCACAAAACCAGACTTCCAGCAACAAATACGAGTACGAATTCCAAGCTAGTAAAACCCAATAACATTTTGCCCGGTCCGGGTATCGAACCCGGGACCTCTTCTGACCCGCGCTTGCGACTGAACCAACGAAGCACTTAATAATTAATATGGGAATAATATCAGTGAAACTCCAACGCTTTCCAATAGAAAAGCTAAAGGCATTTACACAAGCGTGGCGCACGCAACGCGCCGGCTTACCTGTCCGCCCATACTCGACTTACTTTAATCTCCACTCATATTTGCTAACACTCGTTTACTTTACCTAGCAACAGTGTACTCCAGTCTTACTACTGTTGACGCGCTACTTATAATAGACTTGTATAACGTGAGTACTTGTAAAATATTCTGAAGATGTATGCATTGTCTAGTTATTTGGACGAATAATACTTAATGTGCATATACTTTACAAGTAAAATCGATTTTAATGTCATTTAGTACCGAGTATTAAAATTGAAACGTGTATATTTTATATTGATAAAGGGTACATGGGATTCATGATGGGATGTAAACTGGTGAAACGTAGGAGTGTCCTCTTTTCCTACCTTTTCAGGAATTACAGGCGTGATGGTACTTTTTTTGATTAGTCACAAAAGTTACCAATGATACACTGAGAGTGTGAAATAGCACACATTTTGAAATACTCAGAAACGTAACCAAGAGCAATATATTTGAAATATTCACGATCGTACGCACACATACATATATCATTTATATCGGTTAGAAATCACACGTTAACCCGCAAAGATGCATCGTTCGTCCTTTTTGGGCGACCCTGACTCGCTCGAGTCGTCTCCGTACGTTCGGTCGGAGAATGCTGAACGCAAACGAGTAGGTATTGTGAGCTGCGTCGCTATTATCTATCATCAAATATTCAGTCTAAATCCGCTCACATATTACTCGTTCGTCAATAGGGTTTGAGCCGTCACCCTTTTAATTTACGAGTCGGACGAGGGGTCATTAAACAATAAAGTGTTGATTAAAAGCCCCTATGCGCGGGCGGCGGGTGGCGCGACGTTGCGAATAACTGCGCTTCCTGCACTACACCTATTATTTTATCACTGATGATTGGCACTCGGCCCCAAATCGAGTACTTCTGTGTCCTACGTGTCGTACGGATCAAGACCAGTCTCGCGACTGAAGCCCCTATTAGTCACTAAAAGTGCGAGTCCACATGGTGATAGGTACTCGCCATAATTTGCGCACTCGTATGACGCAATTGTGTACATTTAAAAATATGACCATTTTCAATGCCCCTCGACTGATTCACACGTATGTAATGTTTGTTTTACATTTCCATGAAGGTAATACGCTTGCGGTTTTTTAAAATATATTTTCCGAATAAGGGTGAATTGCGAATACAAAACGGTTAATACATTATACAAAGTCGATATAATTTCTTTAGCCTTGCGTTTCTATTTTACATTGAAATCAGAGTCATCGTCCCTCCGTCCAATTAATTCCCTTTGAAAAATATTGAATGAGTGTGGAACGGATATTTGGTGTACGATTTTACAGGTTACTTTATAATTATTTTTGATTCACAAATCGCTTTAAAGACGAATGTACGTCCGAGAACGGTAAGGCGCTTCTTTGATTAATATTTTACAAGCTGGAGCAATACATTTATCAACAGATGCCTGGCTGTCTATTATCGATGGCTGAATAGAATATTTTCCTCGTCGGTCCGTGGGCAGGAGATAATTAGCAAAGATAATATGGGGCGGTGTGGGCTGGCGTTTCATTACTGCGGGGATTTCAGTTTCATTCTTGCTATCAAGTATTATCCCTCACACTATTGTTCGCCTCGCTGCCGTATCGGGACTCGAATGGCATGTTTCATTTTATGCGGCAACGTGACCGTGTTATTCCTTATTATGTGTAATGCATTCCGTACACTGCGATCATCTGGAAAAACCATTTATGGAAATTGTATACCAATCGTTAAAAAGAGAACCGTCCTGTTAACAGATTTTAAATCATTGCCGTCACAGCGCGCCATTGTAACGTCAAGTTAGTTCAAAAGCGGTCGTTCCAGTCGAACAAAATGATCTTCGTCGGATCGAATCGCGGGTTCCACACCTCGGGATCAATAGATCTCATTCAAATAATAATAAGGAGTTATAGATCAGCGCTGCGGCGCTGTCAGCGGTGGACGTGGCGAGGGTTGACGCAGCTGACGGGCGCTGCGCCCGTTCGCGTCCCCGCGCGCCGTTCCTGCCCGCATTTGACTATGGAAATGGATATTTATTTCGCGTCTCGACCGCCTGCCGCAGCCGCGGTGATCGCCGAAGATGATAACGCTTCGATTTATATATTTCACTCGATGATCGGTAGCTGCTACTCCGCTCGCCATGCAACTGCCAGGGCCGACGGTGCACGTTTATACGGGACGCTGCATAATTGCGACTCAACTCTGTTAGAACTTGATGGCTACTTATTTTAACACCATATTTGTGTTACTTAAAAAAAAAAATTTTAACCCCCATTGGCAACTGCCAGTTTTTGTATTTACCTACATAAGATGTATATTTATGCACATTTTCAAATGTGATTTTCTTAAAAGTTGTCTTGCTTTCTGTGGATATTTGTAATTGAGCGAAGTAAACAAGTCGTTTAAGAGGAGACAACCGGAGCAAATTGATTTTAATTGATAAGTTTGTTCGGAACATTCCATTATTATTGTCATTGTAACATCACCCCAGATCCCTTACAGAGTAAGCAGAGATAACCGAATGTTAAAAATGTCTATTCTAGTCACTAGTCACACTTTTTCCACATTTATCAAAATATGGTCTAAAATATCTACTAATATTTAGGTACTATATAAAAGAATCACAATTAAAAACTGATGGTGTCAACCAATCAATTAAATTCTTATATAAGTATCTGTAAGGCTTGTAGTAAAAGTAATACGTAACGTACAGTCACGCCTGCAATCAGCGAAGAGGCAAGCAGAGGAGTGTAATACACTCCTACGTTTCTCCAGTTACGTTTACAACCCACTTTGGAATAGGTGGTGAGACTATTGCTATAAACCGGGCACATATCGAAATTCCGATACTAGAAAATTTAAGATAGAAAAATCCAATAGAGAGCGACCCGGGATTTAAATCCAGAGCTCCTCGATGGACAGTCGTAAAATTAAGACTAATACTAATTTAATTTAGCAATAATAATAAGCCTGGAATATATAATAAGCGCATTTCTCCACATTAGTATTAGGAAATGGTCTGTAACGCGGCGTATGCAGAATTAAAAGTACTTCATAAAATGTATGCCGTTCGTTTCTGTTGAAATATTGTTGACAAAACGGGAATTATGTACACGGTTTTTTATAATCACCTCTATTTTATACATACGTCATTTGCCGAACAACTTTTAACAACGCTTTTAATGCTTTGTCCTCCGACAGTATACCTACACATACACACGTACAACACACACACATGTAGAAAATTCACACACATGGAAATAACTAAAAACACAAAAATATTCGTGATCATAATCAATAATTAAAATCAATCACATGTTATCGGCCTACAAATAATTTAAATTTACGTGGCGAGCTTACTAGCTGCATCTTACTAACTGTTCTACAAAGTAACTCATTTATCTCGCACTCATGCATATAACATACAAATTGTATTATATTTCTATTATATATTAAATCAGATACAGGCTAATGGAGTATTTAGAACTTATAGACCCCAAAATGCGTGTATGACCTTGATGAATATAGAAGATGCGGTTCACGTTTGTAACAATAGAGATATTTGGTACAGGGTGCTAGCTGTGTGTCCCAAAAATTACCTGGCGCTATGATATAATAAATAGATGCCCTATCCATAAACGCGATATAGATTATTAAGAACAGTGAAAGGTGAGCAGTGAACATTGAAGTTGCAATAGGCAGTATTTAGGTCGCATAGGATTTCGTATGCAGATCAGCTGCAGCCTTTTACTGTTTATATTTTATGTGCCTTTGCTATAATACCAAACACACTGTCGTTGGTTTGTTATTTGTTACCTTTGCTTTGGGTTTCGTATATTTAATATATAACCGTAACAAAAACGTAAGGTCACATTTGTAATCTACGTAGAGGTAGGCAGAGTAGAGTAGTACACTCCCAATATTCACCAGTTACGTTACATCCCACTGTGGAATAGATGGTGAGTCTATCCGTACAGCGCACATATGTCCAGATTCCGAACCAGTACTGTAAAATATAAGTTAGAAAAGTTCAATAGCGCCCGACATGGGATTAGAACCCAGGACCTCTCGATCTGATTCGCTCTCGCAACCAATACGAGGCAGTGTTATATAATAATTGTACGTATCCGTCTCGGATTTGGATTGGTGCCCGATGCATGGTTATAATCTCATCACCTATTCATGGTGGAACATAAATGTAACTGGTGATACATATACAAATAATTTATATATGAATTATTAACTGGTGAAACGTGGGAGTGTTCTAAATCCTTCTGCCTACCTCTTCGGTATTACAGGCGTGATCTTACATTTTTGTTACGTATATATGTATAAAGAATGCCTATATTTCGATTTTTCTATATAATCACTACTATTATATAAGCAGCAGATTTCAATTCAGACCAGAGCAATCGATTGTTTGTTACAAGTAACAAAATGGTCACAAACAAATTAGTCACAAACAAATTAGTCACAAACAAATTAGTCACAGTTATTATCACTGAACACTTGTGAAATGGCTCAATAATACATGTAATTTTAATAGTTGATGAAAATAAGAAGTGAGTGCCCTAATTACCTGTCCCAATCATTTGGGTTGACTGCTATAAAATGCCACTTGGCATTAATTTCGATTTATGTTAACAACAATAAAGGACAAATAAGTAATAAGGTATCCGAAGGGCACTCGCCATCAATCCAAATATTATTATTACATTTGAAGTAGTGTCAATAATTATAATGTAGGTAGGTATATTCTTACTGAACGAAAACACCTTGATATGTTCTTTAAAACCAAGCATTTTGTGTGCGTTCAACACTGATTAGTTTTACTTTATCAGCTAAGCTGCGGGTGCGAAACGTTGGCTACAAACGAGTCTGTATAAGTATAAAAAAAATTGGAATTTCGCTCATTAGGCGAGTATGATCGCTAAATGCAAAATTACAGCCGCGGCTATCTCATTTACTTATCTGTTTTGTTTCTACTTCTCGGGCTAGATTTATTTTTATTTGAGAATTTAATGCGGGCGCGTTAACAGATTTAAAATTTATAATGTGGCTGTGTCACGTCCGAGGTTAATTAGGTGTGGCGCGAAGCTCCGCGAGGTATGTGCCCGCGCCGCCTTTGTTATATGTACGCCGCGTACAAACACGTATGCGCCTAGAGCTACTCGTATTTTTATACTAGGGAAATGGCAAATAACTATACTGTCTGCCTTGTGAAAAATACTTGCAGTAAACGGTCATAAATTAGTTTGCTAGCTGCTCTCAGTTGTAAGCTATACATATATCTAGTAGGTATTGATACATATGTCAGTGTTCACTCTGCTTTCTGACTAATATTTGTATTTTTATAACTTCACGCCAAGTCCATTGGGGGGTGGACTGATATAAGCAATAGCCAAAATCTTTATATCTTATCAGATCAGAGGAGGTTTTTCTATTAATCAGTCTCGTCTCGTTATACGGTGACTTAGGAGTTAGGAGACTTCTGAATTCCCCCTCAACCAGTATCTGACCTCTCTATTTGCAGTGCAATGATTGTTAATAAATAAGTGCAAAAATTGTTAATAAGTTACAAATTTTTTTGTTGCATATTTCTTTATTATTCTTTTTGTAGTAGTAACTAGTAAGAATGTTGATCTGTTACGGTTGAAAGAGGCATACAGCGTATAGTATTGCATTTTTTAATGAATTTATAATTGTATGCAAATAAAATATTAATATGCGGCACTTGACTGCTCTTCGTTGTCAACACGACCCTTTTAAGGCCTGTTACCGTATAGGGCAATGCCATAACTATTTTCGTCTGAAATACTTTTGTTTATGTGTTCATATTTGTAACGCTCGCAGCTAGCTGTTTACTAAATGGTTACATTGAAATATACAGTAAAATGACTTTAACTTGCGTTCTGGAATTACGACTGGAGTTATGTTAAGATAGTTTAGTTATTATTATATGGATCAGCTTGCCTCACGTTTGTTTTATCGGGATGACCCGATTAGATTGCAGCGAGGTCGCGGCGGAGACTGCACGAGTCGTCGTT
>DWDU01004149.1:0-10997 GCA_018245575.1 Jemadia suekentonmiller | reverse complement strand
TATCACAACCACTTTCTTTAGAACCCCAGCTGGATTTTTACTCGCAGCGCTTGCGGCAACTGGCCGGTACGACCAGTCCAGGGGCGGCCACAGGCAATTCCAGCTCTCCTAGCCCCAGGAAGCATTCGCCGCCGTTCGCTTCCCCGTCGCCCTCCCGAGTCGGCCAGACTCCACCGGTGGGCGCCGGACCCGGAACGGTGGAAACGCCTCGAGAAGCTACGAGGCCTCACAGTACTATATCGCCAGAAAGACGCGTTGAACCTCAAACGGCAGATGCGCCGCCACCAGAGCGGCCTTCTTCAACACCCACCGTCAAACGCAACAGTGACGAGGCCGCGCATACCTGCGAGTTCTGCGGGAAGAAATTTAGATTTGAAAATAGTTTAATGACCCATCGACGCTCTCATACTGGAGAGAAACCTTTTAAATGTAGTGAATGTGACGAAACATTTGAAAAGTCTTCTAAATTAAAACGGCACATGAAAGTTCATCGCGGTGCTGATAGAAATACCGAAGATGGAGAATCTGCTGGTGATACTGGCGAAGACGATTCAGAAGATGAACTAGAAGATGAAGACCTAGATGGCGAAGAGGAAGAAGAAAATGAGGATGGAGAAGAAGTAGAAGAAGCTGAGGACCTAACGGTTTCTAATAGCAGTGCTCCATCAGGTCCAACCCGGAAACCACCACCTGCCTTACCAGCTCATCCACCTACTGCATCAGTTGTCGGAGAACTAATGGATAAATTTGGTTTATCAAATATTGCCCAGTACAGCGAAGCTTTTAAGCAAGCTCTACAAGAATCGGGTAATTCGCTAAAATGGCAATTAGCTAAAGATAGAGACAACAACAATGGTCCTCCTCCTGATAAGCCTAATGGGATGCCGCCAACCACTGCGTTGCGATTAAAGGACGAATTTGCTAAAATGCCACCGCAACCACATCCCCTCTTTAACCCTTTTGAGAACCCATTTGAAGCTTCCAAGCGAATGAAACTTGATATGGACAGGGGAGAGGGATGGTGGCTCCCTACCTTGCATGCACAACGTCCACCAGAAAATATATTTGATGGACTGAAGAGTAGTGGAAATGGATTACTTCAAAACCCTTTGCTTAAAAGCAAGGAGGGTCGTCGTAATGACACGTGCGAATTTTGTGGGAAAGTTTTTAAGAACTGCTCAAACTTAACGGTTCACCGACGATCTCATACTGGCGAAAAGCCTTACAAATGTGAGTTGTGCTCGTACGCATGTGCGCAGAGCTCGAAGCTGACTAGGCATATGAAAACCCACGGCAGACTCGGCAAGGACGTGTATCGATGCAGGTTTTGCGAGATGCCCTTCTCCGTGCCATCAACACTAGAGAAACATATGCGAAAGTGTGTTGTGAATCAAAGTAATGGTGCTCCTCTTGCTTTATCCGATGATTCTAACGCATGTCGTGATGAGGCCTCGTGACTCTACCCGTGGGGTGGTCTTCGCCTGCCGCCACCCGCACCACCGAGCCAAATATTTTAAGGTCTGGTTCACCAACAAAGATATATTATCGTCACAGCGTATCTATTAGAGTACCATGAACGTTTCTACCACGCACATCTCACGTGCGTTGAGTAGCGCAAACATATTGTTCAATTTCTAGTCTTAAGGAATGGATTATGTGGCGAAATAATTATTTAAAACTTGTGCATTGCAATATACGCCCAATAATTCCTAGCATCAAAGGGCATTTAATCGATATATCCTTAGTGACATATCCTTCGTGTGAGCTATAGTTGAGAATTTTCGTTGTGTTGTTAATGATGGCTTGCAAGGAGTTTTGGTTGTTTTCTTTGGAGGCTGTAATATGATCTTATGTTACTTTTGACCTTGTCTTGTAATATTTTATTGTATAAATGTGGAAACCAATGCCAAAGTTAGCTATGTTGATTTACTTTATCATTTAGTTATTAAGCTGTATAGTGTCAATTAAACATTTTTTCCAGTATTTCCTAAGATCTTCATAGTGTAGTGTATGTTTTTGGGGTAAGTTGTTTCATAATTATAGGCTATTATTACTGTACAATAATAAGCAAATGTTTCCTATCCTAGATAAATAATGTAAATATTCGATAATTGTAATATGTAAATCGAGGACCTACTTATTGATGTTCATATTTATAAACGGCAATTGTGTTCCGTGAATAATGAAATTACAAAATTTCGACAAGAACGGTGAGTTTCCTGTAATCGATATTTTAAGCACTGTAGAAATCAAAATCGGAAGTGTTTAAGGGTAGGTGTTAAATCGAACTAGGTACTTCAGTATTTAACTGATATTTAAATTTATTAAATGAAAAGAATTTTTTTTTATGCATTCGATAAAGATTTACTTGATCTTTATCTATGCGAATGGAAGCTGATTATTGTTTATTAAGACTGAAAAAATATTCCAGTTTTGTTTTCTTAATTTAAATTGATGTTTTTGTGATTATTGACTCGTGAAGGAACTTTCACTTCGTACCTAAATTAGTCCAAGTGTGAAATCTTTCAGTATACGTACTTAATGTAAATTATTATAGAATTTATATTAGATAATTGTAAGTAAATTATAATAGATACCTACTTTTGTCTCCGAAAATCGTCTCCTAATACAATGCTGTAATCGGCCTAGAGCTTCTTCAAATAGTGTTTTAGTACAATTTTGCTTTAGAACATAATTTGAACAAGATCTAACCGAATTTGTTTTGTTAAAGATAACGCATAACCAAAATGTCATTATAATCGAATTTCATTATAATGACTTTTTGGTTTCATTTTTGTTTGTAAAACAAATAATGATAAATAATCTTTGATGAACATTTGGTTTTAATAAAAAAAATACATCAAACATTTTGTGCGTCGTAGGAAAGATACTTTATGAAGTCAAATTGTATATAAAATGTTCGTATTGTGCATTTTTTGGACTCTTCGGTGTATTTAACAAATAGCAATAATAGAAGAACAATATCATAAATGATAATAAATAGAATAACAACATTTTAATTCAGGAAGATAAAAGGAGACAAAATAGCAAAACAAAAAAACTAAGACAAATTTTATTGTGTAACTACGTGAAAGATGAACTGTTTTTATTATTTTTCATTTTTATTATTTTTATTTCAATAAATATCCACGATTTGTTAATCAATTTTGTTGTTTGATTTATAATCATACATCTATCCGACAACCAATGAGGGTAATACAAAGATCTCTGAAGACCTTGAGCCAATAAACAATAACAAGTAAGATTAACAAGCCTTCAACTTCAGGGTTATTTGAATTTACGAAATTTTATGCAATAAGTATAACTGTAATAACATGAGGTATTCATACGCCTTTAGGCCTGAGAGTTGTATAGAATATTCTCGAAGGTGTATAGAATGTAATAAACAGATTGAAATTCTCTTACGATGAAACTTTTGTAGTGGGAGTCCTATATAAACCCTATTTTTTTTCTACTTCCTTGTGGAAGTTCTCGTCTTATATTCACGTGAGCAACTAATTATTACGATTATTACATAAAGATAACATGTACCTACTGTTCTGTCTTTCACCTAATGACAGTGTATAATACTTATCGTTACCTTATCTGTCCAGTATAGAAAGCGAGAGGTTTCTTGTGAGATCTGAATTTTACGCAAAATTTATAAACATGTGTTCCCATTTTCTTGATTATCACAAAAACTATGAATATTATAGAGGATCTTATAGTACCTAATATCTTCAATCTTACAAATTTTTCTACAATACTAATTGAGGCTCCTGAGTTTTCAAACTCGCGCTTGGCTTTCATTAATGGCGCTTAGATCTCATTGTTGGAGAAAACAAGTAATCAACAGTGGAGCTATTAAGGGTTTAATCATAATGATGATGATAATGAATACATGTTTTAGCAATGTTATGTAACAGTAACAGTCCCTAAAAATAACAGTAAGTTTTAGAAATGAGGAAACTTGACACTGATCATCAATTCAGAGACTAAATGCCATTTGGATGTGGTTTTTTAAGTCAAAGAGACCATGTGCACGAGTCCACTGTTAATTAGTCATAACCGTCCATGGATATACATGGTCAATTTGTATAAAAGTCAAAGGTATTACCATTTCATAGCGTTGCTAAGTGTTAATTTTACATCCCCATACAGTGTCGCTTGTACTCACCGTAGTCTACAAAACACATAATGTATTGTGTTAGCGCTGCGACTTAGTAGCGAATACGTGCGATGCTGGTATCTCTGCAGTTGAGTGTTGAATACTCATCTAATCTTCATGAAAACCTGTTCTATTGGTCAAATCCACGGAATTAATTTTCCGCTTCTACGTTACGATAATTAATCGGTTACTGGTGTAAGCTTTTAGGAAGTAAGAGCTGGTATTCGTCATTTGTTTTTAAAATGTTTTCAAACGATGCTTTTGGTTTCTGACATATATAGGTACGAAGAAGCCGTCATCAAAATTTACCTTTACTTCATGTCGGTCATCCTCGGCTGTACATTATTGGTCAATCAGTTAAGTAGAAACAGCCTTAAGCGTTTAGCTCAAGGCTATTTACTACGTGGGTTCAATCGTTTTTTGGTGCAATAATTCAGTAAGAGTATTGGCTCTGTCAAAGTGTTAAATCAGTTATACATTTAGACATTTATTGGTGACTTAATCAGCTGCCTAACTACAGTAACAGCACATGCTCAATCTAGTTTGGGATCTAAGCTGCAAGTGTAAATAGTTCACAGATTACATTATTACCACATCGTTTAACCGTAGCCAATTTATATTTTAATAATGTAATGTGGCTATGTAATATAATGTAAAGTTTTTCTTTGTCTACCTCGTGACGGACTAGGCGAGGACATATGTAATATGATTAATAAAATCGAATTGTGGGATTGTAAACCTTAAAAGTTGTAACAGGACTGAATGAAGATCATATCGCAGCTCTAACATCAGTCGGTTATATCAATTGGTTGCTCTGGAGTCCTCAACATGATCGTCTTCATCGTGAGAGACGTCGCGTTTTATCCTCGGGTTGCTGTGGCCAACTTTTACATTCAGCCTTTCGGAAATTGTCGTTTTGTAAAACCAGCAACTACTTAGCAAAATTGTATGCTCTTTTTCTAATTAAAAATAATACGGCTGTTGCGATATAAGCTACATATAGCGATATAAAAATAATTATTATTTTCCATTTTATTTGATTACCAATTAGCAGATACCAATGTAGCCCATAGTCCATACACACGTAACATCACGTTTGTAATCGCCGAAGGGGAAGGCAGAGGAGTGTAGTACAATCTCATGTTTCACCAGTTACGTTTAACTTCTAATATAGAATAGGTGGCTGTGAGCCTATTTCCATACACCGGGCACATATCCAGGTTCCGAGCCACTTCTAGAAAATCTAAGTTAATAAAATCCAATAGTGCCCGACCCAGGATTTGAACCAGGACCTATCGATCGGCAGTCGCACTTGCAACCAACACGACAAACGAGGTAATCAATATAATAGGTCATATTTTTGCAGCAGACCAAAGCGAGAACTTTAAAACTTTGTACTATCTGCCTACTGATAAGTACCTACCTATAAGAAAATTTTGTGTTACAAGAGCATCTATGATAAAACTTTTTGAAAATTGTTAAATCCAAAACTGAATATTCATTTAAGAAGAGAATTAATTAACCCCACATTACGCACTTTAGCATTCTTGTTAGGCGACAGATCAAATTAAAGCAAATATTTCAGCAAAACAATTCAAAATATCTTAGAAGTTTTATGTTTACAAATAGAAGCTTAACATTTAGAACATATTATTATATTAAATCATAAAACTTTCATAGCCTATTTAGTTAAAGCATATTAATATAACTAATTAAAAATTAAGGTAGTAGGTACCTAATTATCGTGAGATTAGATTTAAAAATCATTAATGAAGGCAATAATCTGTTTGATATTTTCTCTCATGAATAGACGAGCGCACTATGTTCATAAAGTCATTTGCAATGAATACAGCAAATATTTTGTTTAAAAATAGTTTCAAAGACAGTAGGTTTTAAACTAAATAGGTATTTACAATGCGATAAGCATTTCGCTCTACCACAAAGCTGTAAAGCAAACACATAACCTTCCCCCTTCTGGGCTTGTAGCTATTAGGCACGTGGATATATACTACGCTACTAATAATGACACTCTGTCATTATTTTATTTTATTCAGAAATAAACGTTGAAATAACTCAAATGTAGTAAGAAGAGGTTTGTGGATACAGATACACCTCTCAAAGAAAGAAATCTAAATATTTATAACAGATTCCTAGATTGAAAATGAACAATAGTGCCTACAATAAACATTCAAGTATAACGAAACAAAAATACTTGTAATATTTTCTCAACGAAAGCTATTTACTTGAACACAAACTTTTGAACAACTAACATGCTCGCCTAGTCTTAGCGTTGCGATTGCGTCGCCATCTATTGACGAGTAGCAAAAAGTAAAAAGTGCTGCACTTTAACTTCAAAGAAATTGTAACGAGAATTGCTTACTTTGGAAATAATTATCTGAAATATAAATATGTGAATATTATCATGTTCAGGAGCCATATTTATTCAATCAATACCGAAAAATTGCTATGAGTAATTCGTTCCCAAGCATTTCTTGTATAAAGAATTTGACTTATAATCCCCTATTACATAGGGCACATAAAATGACTTAGAAATATGTGAGCACTACACTACTCAGTCTACCTACACCTTGGGAAAAATATATGCGTGATATTGTGATATATTTTTTCCAATATTTGATTCGAATGATATTCATAAAAATAAATAATGAAAAATACAATAATCAAATTATGTTCTATAATTATTAGTATATTACTTCATGTTATTAACCGAGCCTTAAAATAGTGTCCTCGCTAAAAATCTATTACAATATTGAAAAATCAATATCATAGAAAAAAACCAATTTATTTACATAAGTAAATATTTGTGAAAGCGTACTTTCTGGCCACACACATTTCTAATAAGCAATTAAGAAGGTTGAAAAAAGAACCAATTTGTTACTGTTGTCTTATTGGAATCTATTGATTTTTTTCAACTGGTTTAGGAAATTTCTACTAGATGGCGGTGTATGTTTGTGTATATTCTTGCCTAATATCTCATTTCTAATGAGACCATTTTCTGATTAATAACCAGAAATATTCAAGTATGTCATGTTAAAATTATGATCCATATATGTAACTAGCGGCTATTTTTCTTATTTGCATCGCTTTTTAATGTTTATATCAAAGTTTTCGTTAATTTGCACTTCTGGAACTGACGTCAAAGTCTAATCGTAGGACATTTTCTTATTGTTATCATCATCATAGTACTGGATAGCGGCTAGTAATAAAACCGTAACGTCATGCCTGTAATTCCCGAAGTAATCACAGGAGTGTAGTTTCCACGTTTCACCAGTTACCTTGACGTGCCACAATAAGGGTGAGCCTGTGGCCGTACACCGGGCACAAGTCAGATTCCAAACCAGTACAAGAAATTTCTACTAGAAAATCTAAGTTAGAAAAATCCAATAGTAGGTAGGTACTCGACCCGATCGGCAGTCGCAGTTGAAACCATTGAACCAACGAGGATGTTTATATTTTTATCTATGTTTTTTATTGTTATTATGTATACTGTTTATTATTGTCTTTATTGAGTTTATTGTATTATTAAGTCGTAAATCTGTATTCAACGTAGAAACGGGCATCGATGCGTTAGCCGGAATATACTCATATTGTGTAAGAATACTTTATACTTTACTTCATACTTTCCGGCGCCAAAATATTTCATTCATCAATTATTAGCAATCCCGAGGACAACATTTGTGGAGATAATTGTGTCTTTAATGCCCAAACTTTTCTCGACGGTCCCCGAAGGTTGACCACGGAAGCATTAATAATGAACACCTAAACAAAACTCGGTTCTTGTATTATTTATTGTAATGTCGCAATGCAGTTCTCTATGGTCCAAGCGTTAACAGCGCAGAGGTTCAAGTTAAGAAGATATTTCTATTTTTTTTTTAATAAGACTACATTATTTTGTGTAAATCACTGAAAATTGTTTACATCTAATCTGACGTGAACATTTTGTATGGAGAACAGTAACATTCTCGAGAAATTCCGATTATGCAATTGAACACTGACTTTTTAAAACAAAATAAAAAAAAATGAATTAGTAAAAAGTATTTTCAGCAGGTACATAGTTTACTAGTCTTTCAATGATGGCTCAGATAAATATAGAAATTTAGGCTACAAAAAGCCTGTAATTTACATAAACGTCACGTCATTAGGGATCACATTTAATTGTATTTATATTAAAACTTAATATTAGCCATAAATATTTTGTAAAAATAATAAAATTATATATAGGTACTACTCTGAGAAAAAGTAGGTTCATATCATGTAGTAGCAGCATGGAGATCGGACTCCAATTCATCTAATACCATTTGTTACATAAATATAAGCGTAAAGACAATTTTAAGTCAACTTATTACTTATTTAAAGCAAAACGTACTTATACGACCAACCTCGAGTAAGACACATATTAATACTGACTATGTGCCCAGCGTGGACTTATGAGCACTAACCCCAAAACGGAGCTCTTTGTCCACCACTGGGCTTCGACTGAATGATGTTGATCATGACTGACTGCATTCATATTAATTTGCACTAGTTTGACTAATATTTACAACCCGTGTACCTAAAGTATATTTTTTCATTAAAATAGAATACTAATTGGAATATGTAGCGTCAATAGTAAACCTTGTTCTTAAAATTCAGAAAGAGTTTGATTGGAAGTAGCAATGGTAGGCGACAGTTGAATGTATCCGGTCTGCAACCTCTTTCTTTTTAGTAGAGTCCCTATTATCTGATCTAGCTTATAATTTAATACTATAATGTATAATTATAGTATACCTAGTTATGATGTCTATTATCAATCGTCATTGTCTTAAAAAAATTCAAGACATAGGTACCTATTAGATGCATACTCAAATTAGTGAATTTTCTATTTTCGTTTCATTCATTGCATTTTCTTCCTATTAATTTGAAAAATATTTACTTACTTTTCTTCATACACAATATAAACGTAACATCACGCCTGTAGTCCCCAAAGAGGTAGGCAGAGGAGTGTAGAACACTCCCACGTTTCATCAGTTACGTTCACGTCCCACTATGGAATAGGTGGTGAGTAGGTACAATATTTGTAAGTTTTTTTCAGAAGTTTCCCTTTTTGTACGTATCTATACCTAACATATTCTTCATAAGGTATTTCAATTTATCCTAAAAAATATTAAAAAATCCAAAAACAAATTATCACTCTAATAAGATCTCTATCACATTCACATTATCTTCCAGGTCAGGCGGAAGCATCTCTTTACATATCTTATTATCTTATCACATTAGATCCCTCAAGGGATAGACAGAGCGTGAAGCTTTTCTTATAGGTAACCGATGGATTGCGTATTTTGTACAGAAAAAAAATTGAAATGTTAATTGGCAAGTACCTGCATTAAATTTATGCAACACTACTAAGATACTGAACCCGTCACAGTTCATGCTAATTAGAACCGACCACGCATAGTGCGTGCCCCACCGCGACTGACCAATGGGCAGTGGTCATTGTGACCACGCCTTCTCATTGGACACTGGGCACGCGTGGGGCTTACTGTTAACAGCGACGCAGTTTACGCTACCTACTGTATCTTATTTTTCATTTTAAAAAATTCGTTATTATTGTTTATTTATTTAGTGTTTTAAGATAAAAAACGCACGTTATATTTTTATTTCAAAATTTTCAGTTCAACTGTCCTTTTGTAGTTATGTCACTATTATAAATTTGGTAGGTATTGGCGGATAAAATGTAATCATAACATTGGAGGTCCCGAATAAAACACAGTAAGTTACTAATAACATTTCTATTTATTCGTAAGGGTTCGAAAAATATTGTCATTTTATTATGACTTTATATGACTCGCAATATTTAATAAAACTACAATTCATAATAAAAATAATAGTTTCAGATAAAACTGTATTTATGTAAACACAATATAATATTTACGGTTTTCAGTCAAAAACTAGAAACAATATCGTGTAGTTAAATTACAAGTTTAGTGCACATCGGTTGGAGACTGGAAATGTGTCCGATGCATGGCAATAGGTTCACTACCTATTCCATAATGGGACATAAACGTAACTGGTGAATCGAGGGAGTGTAGATAATACATAGATACGTACACCGCAGAGATAGGCAGAGGCTTACCTCTGCGGAAATTCCAGGCGTGATGTTACGTACAGTTGCAATAAACATATCAATAATTTAATGGAATCGGTATACGAAACCTGTGCTCTGTCGTTGTTATTTTTAGCAATAATAGTTTTAATACACTTTAACAAATAAATTGATGGAACACACAAAAATCTGGCGAAAAGATTTTCCTTTAAACATTAAGGAACTGTCTGAATAATATATTATTGCATCTAGAAATATTTACTATAGTTACCTATTATGTGTTAAATCAAAATACGTGATTTTCGAAAAAATTGACCGTTACACTCGTGCTGTTTGAAATAACACTTACCTTATTATAAACGTTATTATAAACGATTACGACCATCTGCTTGACGGACAATGAAATTTCGCAAAACTGCATTTCGCGTATGCAGCGAAGGGTTGTTATAGAACAGGTTTTTAGATTAATATATATAATAAAATAAAAGATACGTTATGAGCGGTTTCTCTTTTGTGTCTATTAAATGTTAAAAAATGGAATATGTTTTAATGTTTGTTTTTTATCAATTTTTATACGGCTATTTCTCAATGCTCATGAAACTTTTACTGTTTATTACTGTTATCAAACAGCAAGAAGATAAAAAAAAGAAACGTAACATCACTCCTGTAATCCCCGAAGAGGTAGGCAGAGGAATGTAGAACATTCCTACGTTTCACCAGTTACGT
>DWDU01004148.1:0-10998 GCA_018245575.1 Jemadia suekentonmiller | reverse complement strand
TTTTACAATTGATAATCTGTATCAGATATAGGTAATTGTATGTTTTCGAATTTATTGAAGATAAATTTTATGGACAATTCATCGCTGCTCCACTTAGCAACATCCTTCCATAACAGGATTTCCAATTAATAAGGTCTTCAATTAATAAGTATAATTTTACCGTAACTTATTTAATTACAATTCCTGTTACTGGAGACAAGGCATACGATTTCCTAGCGTTAGAAAAGTTCTCTAAGTTATGTCGTTGTTATAAGCTTTCTATAACGACCTCATATTTACAATTACATCGCACCCGTTGTCTGAACTATAAAACATATAACTGGACACTTCTGAAGGAATCTGACTTGGAAATATCATTTCATTGTAATATACGAGAAAAAACGACAGACAGCGTACTTTTTGATGAAAACAAAATTTACACCAAATATTTTTTACCAAATTGTAAAAACAAAGGTTCTAATCACTCACCTATTTAAGATCATCTTTTAGTGATGAACTGCTCTTGTTACAAGTGTTGTTACCAGCTGAAATACTGTCTGTATCAGTAGCCCGGTATATAATACATACATATATGTGCTAAAACGTGATCAGTGCTAGCTAGTATCTGTATTATTCGAAGTTGGTCACGCGTGAAGCGTAAAATCAATGCGGTGTAACAAACTATGCTCCGGGATTGCCACATCGCAGGCCCAGCGTGGGAATTATGGGCATAAAATGTTAGGGAAGTTATGTCCAGCAGTGGACTGCAATTGTCTGATGACGTAAGTGTAAAATCGATTTAGCATCTCGCAAATTGTCTTTACTAAGTAAGTAAAAAATACACTACGCAGCGTCGTAATTTTTTTTTAAGTTTGTCATGGATTTTTTATAAATATTTAAACTTAATCGTAACGAGTATATCACTTTATTTAATTATTCGTATTCCTATAAGTAAAAATCATATGAATGAAGTAAACATTGGTGTTCCGAAGGAACGGCTACAGACAATTAATTCTCGAGTATCGAATGTAGAGTCCGTATTTTCCACGATAATAATGCCGGAGTTTCCGATTGAGGAACTCCTAACAACTAATAAGCCCTTTTCATCTCTTCACTGTTCACTCTCTTTTATTTTTGTAACATTTAACTTTTTTATGTAAGGAAAGAGCAGCCAAAATACAGACAGCGGCCACACATGCCGGAACTCGTAATTGTCAGTAACAGGAATATCTGTCACACTTTTTTAATACTGGTAACTAGTCATTAATCATTTAGTTGTATTGTTTTTATTTTTCGTTTAGACAATTAACTGGCATTAACTGATAATAGGACTGTTAGTGCCTGTTATTTGAAATCCGATTTGTATGAGGCACCAACCATTGAATAACGTCACCGTGTTCAAATCTGAACACAACCGCGTTTCTACCTTCAGCCTTCTGAGCTTGTCGGTTGTACATCCGTGCTTTCGCTCCACACCTTGAGCGAAACGTATACTTTATGTGTATAGTCACATATCTGTATTGTGTAATTAAGTGCGTAAATAAAATATTTTTTGTACCTAAAATATTTTCTTAAGATACATTTTATATTATGTGCATTGAATTAATTTTACATGTAAATTACAACTATGGTTAAATATCAATCTATACATTTATGTATTTGCGATGATATTACCTCGTAAGGGCTTCTGCGTGAAGATATGTAGGGGGCCGGATGTTTGCTGTAAATGACACCAAATTTCACATAGTGATAATACATTAATTCAACGAGTTCTGTCTAAAAACATTTCGTGAAGAGTTCGCACGTTTCGTTCCCCAGCTTAGTTTAATGAGCTACCGAAACTCTTGCTCAGAAAACGGTACAACGGTCGAAATTTTCTTGCATTCGTAGATTGCCAGAGTTTCACGCATAATAACTGGAGCAAAATAATCTCGTTCCTACGAGCACTCCCACTTCAACTGTATCAAACGGAAATCCTAGTATAATTTATTTTAAATACAAAATTTTAACGACGCTTAAGTATCAAGAGCTTGCTAACAAAAACAAAATGAAAATACTACTATATTCTATTTTATTATAGTTGAGGGAAATAACTTCCTTTGGGAGATTTATGTGTCTTGCAGTAGACTGAGATAGGCTGACGATGATAATAACCACGAGTATGCTGTGTTAAAGTATTTACTTATAAATAATCAATAAATTTGTATAAAATAATTTAATTGAAAAATTTATCTAAGACAATAACACTATTTTAAACTTACAAGGACATAGTGCAGAGTTTGTATGATACGTTTTCTAACATGAAATAAATAAGTCAAGTGTAAGAAATAACTCATCCATGTAGTGTTGGAATTTACACCGCTCTGTTTATATTCCGCAGGCGAAATTGCTTACAATTTATAAGCAAAAGCAACGAAGAAAAATGATGGATGCTTGAATAGCTATAGTGGTCCAGGGTTATCAGTTGTTGTGGGCATCAAAACAACGCACGCACAGTGTGAACACAGCAGGAAGTCGATGTGACAGGCAATCGTGCTGAAAAGTATCACAGCGTTCTCTTAGTTATTCTAGAGTGGTTCCTCTGCAATATACCTTAACCATAAACGCATTCACCAACCATCACCAAAAATTAAAAAAGTAGTTTTGATTCTGCCTCAGAACAAATACTTTTGTGGATAGTGTATCAGCCATCTGATCAACATTGCCCAGGATCCGTTTCTCATAATTTAACATAATTTCACATCAAATGGCCGTGTATGGAGATGTCCCAAGACATTTATATTATATTGTCAAACGTGATAAGTATTCGTGACGCGATCCTAAGAGATATCAGCGATCTGCGCGATGACTCCCCGAGCAGCAGTCCCGCCGACACCAGGTAGCGCGTCGCGTCCGATCGCGCTATTGTGTACATTCGGCGACTCACTGGGGTGGGATTAAGAGATTTATTGCAGTCACGGAAAGCAATTTTCTTGTACTGACGTCACAGTTTGAATGTTATTCCGATATAAATGTCTCTTTGTATCTTTGTCTGACGACATTTGAATGTATGAGAGCCAGTTTGTATTAAGATATAACACCTACAGTATAATCAGAACACGAATTAAATATGTATATGTATAATTTGTGGATTTTCGTGTAATCAATCAAGGTTTTCCACAGTTGTAATTCAATTATTAATATAGTTTTAAACACTGCGTAATTTGAACTTTTCTATTATTAATATTATTATAGTGTTTTGTTAATCAGATCTGTTAATTGTCTCGTTGGCCGAGTAGTTGCAGCGCAACTGTCGACCTAGAGGTTCTGGGCTCAATTCCCGGTCAGATATAATTGGATTTTTATAACTTAGATATTTTAGTAGAAAATTCTAGTAGTCTGTATTTGTGCTGGTTGTATGGCAACAGGCTCACCCTTTATTCCATAACGGGACGTTAACGTGTCTTGTGAAACGCGGAAGTGTACTACACTCCTCTGCTTACCTCTTCGGGAACTACATGCGTGTCGTTACGTATGTTATTTTAATCCTAATATCAGAAGGTTTTCGGAAATAAGAAGGTAAAAGATACATTGACTTTTTCTTACATTTGAATAAACGAATCAATCATTTAATCCCATTTCAATATTCAGATATTGAATTTGTCAAATTGAAACAACGTTTCATGTTATATCGGACAGTACCGCGGACAGAAATTGATAATTTGAATCGTCCTCCTGTTGAACCGTATCGTATTTAGGCTTGGATTTTCGTCAATTTGCATTTTGACTTTCGCTCATCTGATCGAAATGCGGCAGCTAAAATATCGCTCGCAAATGTTTCTGTGAACGTTACAAGATTAATGATGATGAGTTGTGTTTAAAGAACAAATAACGATTTGTGAATTTGTCCTTAACTTATGTGCTCGTATGTTTATAATATAGCCTTGTTACAGTGTATGCGAGGTGGCCTTTATTTAGTGGCTGCTGATCGAGTGGTCCTGGGTTCAATTCCTGGGTTGCGTACTATTAGATTTTACTAACTTTGGGTTTATAGTAAAAATTTCGATTAGTGGGTCGGAGTTTGGATTTGCGCCCTGTGTATGGAATAGTGGGACGTAAACGTAACTGGTGAAACGTGGGAATGTACTACACTACTCTGCCTGCGTCTTCAGGGTTTATAGAGTTTATGTTACGTTTTACTCCAAACTTGTAATATTATGTACCAGGCACGTTATATATTGAACGCTTAGTTCTATTTTTACAAGTGAGTACATAATTAACCATAACAGGGTATAATGTTTGGGGATCATATTTCAATGTGCCTCATTTCGTATGATCTCCGCAGGGACAATATATCAACGTTAATTTATTTTCTTCCCTCAACCTTTCATAGCCTTTATACATGAGGGTTTCCTTTTGTACAAATGTTACACCGAAATTTTCTTATCTTTATGAAATTAGCTCTTCTCTTAGTTGGGTCATTTTTCTCTTCTCATTTTTTGTTTAAGAGATAAACGAAGTTTCAGTTCACTGTTTGGCGAAGCGTTGAGTGCCAGAGTTTTTTGATATGCTTATGCGTCTATCTCTACAAATAAATAATTTTTATTTGTATCGTACCACAATTTTTGAAATGATGCTAACGACAATGTGCAACTTCATTATATGGGATCCAATTATTCCTATAGATAATTTCTTTTGTCCATCGTCTTTTGTTTGTTTATTATAAGTTAATTTAGTTCATTGGATTTGAAATGGAATATTAGGTACATATTAAATTACAACAACAAAAAACTATGTAGTTCTAAATTAGAAAAATCTTATGTATCCGTCACTCTACCCTTACGAAATGTGCTTTTATATTTGCGTGGGTCGTATTGATATCCCAGGCAAATAGATAAAAAGACTCTGGTTTTTATGAGACATGGCTGTAAAACGGATACATTTAAGTAATGGTAAGAATATGTACATATATCATACCCACTCACTTCAAAAGTAAAGATCAATTTAGCTAAGGCATTATGGTCTCTATGTATACGTATACATTCTTAAAATAAGTTCAGCTTCAGATTGCTTAAGTAAAAAAAACCATATCCTTTTATTTGTTCTCAGTGCGCCACACTAGCGACTTGGTAAACTCACTTGTATAAAGCGTGTTACACGCACAGACGGGAATTGAAATATTAATCCACCGTATTCTCAGATTTCTTTAACTGTGACACTAAAAAGATGGAACGATAGTCGTGTTGATATCAACTGACGGTTCCGTATTCAGATCACGTCGCCGCGGGAGCACGGCGCGCGAGTCCCGGGAGGCGACGAATCTGTTCACAGTGAATGCTCTCGTGTTCACCTTAGCCTTATTTATATGCCGTTGAAGGAAAAATATCGCACGATCGTATGCCAATACGACACGAACGTCATACCTGGCTCATATTACACACATTGGAAAAGCTCCTCATTTTCCATACACGCTACGTTCGAACGCAGAAGTTGACACAATTTAGAATAAATATGAAAGAAATACAATAAGTTTTTAATGTTCCGTTTTTACATTTAGAACAAACTGGTATGTGATTTAATAAAAATAATAGACAAGGGAAACAATACGGTGTAAGCGGAATTGGCAATAAAAATTGATATTAATGCAATATTTTTCGTATTGTTTAAATACTAAAGTTTACTTTTAGGTATTGCGATATTTTTGATTAATAATAATAGTAAAAAACGATATATCATGAGTAGCAAACAATCGGACAGCTGGTGGTAAGTGGTCACCGGCGCCTGTGGACATTTGTAACACGCATTGCCTGTTTTGTAGCACATCTCTCTTTGCGCCTTTGTTGGCGAGACCCATCGTATGGACTTACGGATGATGTGATCTGAGTCCCGTAATATGTCACGACGCTTAGAACATTCCTGCGTGTAATGAAGATCAAATGTTGAGTTTAGAGCAATATACCTTATGTAAGTTTTTATCTAAATATATTTAGCAGATATCATGTAGGTACTACGAAGACTAACAATGTTGAAAACACTAAAAGAAATGCCTCATCTGTTATTTTATTTTGTTCGCTGGCGTTGTTTTCATACATTATACGCGAAAAACCTACAATACTTATACGTACATACATATATGATGTATAGACATTAGCACGTTTGAATGTAGCTTTATTGAATCGGTGCTTTTCATTTTACGCGAAAAAGAAAAGAAAACCGCGTAAAAAATAAGGAATTTTCTTTTCACCTCACCGTTCTATTATACTTTTACAATGCCAGCTTTTTAATAGAGTGATAAAACGTTCGCGCTAAACACGCGATTTTTTACGATCTCCTGTTCTTGTTCTGGTGGAAATATTACTTATTTTTTTTGTTTGCTTTCAAAGAACATTCGCTTAAAAGCATTTCAACTTAAGAATTTTGTAAACGTGGCATGATTCCAAACTCGCTTTGACTTAGAGAGAATTCAGGATCCACGGAACAACTTGACGGTCACAAAGTAATGTCAGACGTATAAAAGGTTGAAGTATTGACTCTAATACCCACTTAGTTTTATTAGATTTCTTTAGAAATGCTCGGTAATCTGGTTATATATACTTTCACGTCCATTTAAAACATTCTACAACTACTTGTTGCCTTTTACTTTCATATTACATTTTATGTAGGTATTATTGTTGAATCATCAAACACTTGTACATAAAATTCATACACACAAAATGCTTTCCGCTGCTTCTTCATAAATAATGTTATTGAATCTCTACGTTAATCACCGTAAAGTTTAGAGCAAGTTTGTACAAAATATCATTTTTCCCACATACGCCTTAATTAATTTTCAAAAGGTATTTTTGAATTGGTGATTGAAATTATCTACAAATATAAGATATTTTTTGTTATACATCCAACGAAAATAATCGTGCCTATAGTTTTAAAAAATGCTAGCATTTGTAAACGCGCAATGAACATATTTAAGTCAGTGTAATTTCAAATCCGTGTACCGCATCATGTCGGGGCGCGCCGCAAACAAAACCACTAATCGTCATACAGCGCTGTCGCAACAAAATTCTTGGCAAATGTACCGTTTCATTCTAATTTTGTCTATTAAATGCCAAGTTATTTTATATAAGTATCAAGCACGAAAGTAAAGTAGCTTCATTTTCTCTTATCTAAGTATAAAAGGTCTAAAATTATATCTTAGATAAGTATTAAAAATTTAATGTTTTCATCTGAAATAAGTATAAAACTTCTTTTGTTTTGAGCAATTTTTAATTAAAGGGAAGAAGAGTAAATAAAAACCGACTGTACTATTAAGGAATTTACGTTCAAATTATTATAGATTTAGCCGGAAGCAATGGTACAATAGTACTAATGATTATTCATTATTTACGCAGGTTCAAATTCCGTTAACAAAGGTACACTATTTGCTTGCAATGCTCATCCCGGGCTACTTTTCTTGTCAGTAAGTGACGTAACTTGTATTTAGTCTAAAATGTTCTTACATTGTATACAAATTTTACATAAACGCCCCGTAAAATTCTCGACATTATTGCTATAAAGTGTCACTGTTAGGATTAATTAAAAGTTTAATTCTATATGTAACGTCTCCATGGACCACAGTTACTGTTAGCAATATTTACAATATAAAAAATTTTCAAATTTAATCATTAAATACAAGCAACCTGAGGGATTTTACCCTACCTTAATAAGGTAACTCGTGACGATACAGTTATAAAGGGTCGAAATATCTGCTCTCCAAACTAGTTTTGCTTTTCCGTAGAACATCAATTGCTTATTTTCCCCCTCCATAATGCCTCCAGGGAATCCGGTGGCTCACATGATTTACGGCTTATGCAAAGAATGAGAGGATATTTTCTACACCATAATTCAAGCTAGTTGAGATTACAGGCGGACCGTGTAAGGGATGATATATCAATTTATCGTTTATGAATGAATCCTTTGTAACAGAATAGTCTTTGTTATGTCTTTTCGTACAATAGTCTTAATATATAATAGACATTGTATATAATATAAAGTTTTTATGTATTCGTATAATAATTGCTTACCTATATTCGTTTTATATGTGACTAGTAATTATGCATGGGTTTGATTTTTTCCATACAGAAATATAATTAAATAAATTATTGAATATAGTAAATAGTATTTATATTGAGTATAATTAATGAGATAAGAGTGAATAGACTTACTGATTATTAATTAAAAAAATTGTAATTAAGGAGAGTGAGACATTCTAAAAATGGGTAATTCGACCATATCGAAGATATAATAATTTCTCATTTTTTTTTCTATTTACTAACAAAAGATAACTTCCCTTTTATATAGCTGACGAAAGAGAATTATCTGCGTTATTAAATTAATGGCGTTTCGTGTTCGGCCGCAGTAAGTGACGTTCGCGGCACCTAGATCCCCCATTCGTAGTCAAGGGCACGTCGACCAAACAGTCGACTAATTTAGCATCCATAAACTTCTGATCAAGATGTTGATAAAACACGTCCCCGGCGATTTTACGAGAGTCGACAGTAGCTACCCCGTGTATAATCGGGTCGTCCATAATTTGGTGGCTTCAGATCCATCTACTCAGGACATTTCATGGAATTACGTCACTCGTTACTAATAACGTTGTAGATAACACGCTATATGTATGTCAGAAGCTGATAATAATTTATTTACGTCTCAACCTTGTTTCGATGTTGTATTTCCCAATGATCTGTACAGCGGTGTTCCGTTTGATAGATATGCCTTTGAGTTTCGTTATCAGCTTTGAAGTTGTCTGTCAAAAGATCTAAATCGAGATAAATGAATCGTTCGATTTTCTCGTTTGTGTTGATTTTGTCAAAAATGTACGTGTAATTATTGTACATGGGTAATGTGATTTTCGTTGTTTTGTATTTTAAATTACCAAAAGTGTGCATAAATTTGCACAGTACTGGTTGATGGTGTGTAGTGTCTCATCGTGAACATTACTGTTTTACTCATTTTTGTTAAGCACGTGCTTTGCGTTCGTAAATAAATATACCTATACTAAGGGATTTTCCCCGTAATCCCTATTCGGAGGATGCCGGTTGGGGATCACCGCATGTAGGCTGGGTTTTCAACTGTGAACTCATCAGAACATATCGGGTAAAAAGGGAATACTCTAGGCCAGTAATCCCTGTACAGCAACATTTATGACACAGTATAGGATATCCCAACCTCACCTCACCGTCGGGAATCGCAAAGCACGGCTTCTCGCAACTGCCTACGCTGCAGCCTGTCGGTGGTCATGCTACGCCATATCGCGATCAGCCAGCGCAGAGTACAAATAAATAAAAATCATAAGCCAATTTAAAAAATATAATAAATAAACATCGTCCCTATAATCTTCAAAGAGGTAGGCAGACAAGTGTAATACCTACACTCTCACGTTTCATCAGTTTATGAAAGTTATGATTACCTTTTACTCTTTCAATCATTTATATCTATCAGTATCTTAACTTCTTAAGTTTAATCGGCCTTCTTGTTGTAAAGACAAAACTGAAATTTAAAGTTAACGTAACATGAATATAAAAAGAGGTTGTTTCGTATGTTCAATATTATCTTTATCAACTTTTTCATTATTTGGCACTCCGTGTTCTCTGCCTACCAAGTAAGGGATCTGGTGCAAAGATATGTATGTGTGTATGTAATTATGTATGTATGAATCATCATTTCTTTTATCGTTCATTAGACACAGGTTTCCTCATATAATGGAAAGCTTACTTACATGTTCCATATGAAAATGGATTATTATAATTTAAATAATTGAAGTAGCGGATAAAAAACAATGAAACAAAGAATGCATGAATGGAAATATATTTAACTAGCTGTATCTCGCGGTTTCTGCCGCGTAAAATTGAAAAGAAATAATTGAAAAACGGTTTCATTAAGTGTTTCAGTTTATACAATATTTTTGGAAATCTTACATAAAAATAATTGTTCAAATTCCATTGCTCGGCCTTGTACATAATTAGCGCGTTCAAACAAATATATTCTACAACATAATATTAATGTAGACGGGTACCAAATATTCATAATGCGTTTAGTATTGTACATGATTGTGATATTATTCAGTGATATAATAGTACATTTCCAGTTAATCTACGTCCGATTCATAGTTATAACTGTAAATTAATATTTCAGTATTGTAATATATGTATTTTGAAATACAATGTTACAATATTAAATTTACCATAGGTCATGTGACTTTAATACAAATTCAAAATGCGTAACGTCTTGAATTTACTAAATAATTGTCAAAAATGAATTTATTTTAAATTAATAATGCATTAATTTTGAATTCATTTTTTTGGAGGGATAAGCACTCCAGGTCTGTAAGGGTAGATATATTTGGCATTCAGATCACTCTGCCTACCCCGACAGCTACTCGTACCTGAGAAACCTAACCAAACTATATACTAACAATAATAAAAACTACTTCCCATAAATTATTTCGATAGCATGTTTTATCATTGAGTAATCTCACCATTGGTTTTCGATAGCTTTTGTACATCCCTTGTTCACGTTTCAGTTGTAAAATCATTGAAATATCGACACTGTACGCTTCGTTAGCAATAAATTGTCCATTAGCGCGTATCCGTATAACTCTCCGAAAATCTCTCACAAAGCTTGTTAATTCAATACAAAACGCGCAATAAACCTCGAGAGCTTGTGCGATACGCAAAACAAATTCAAGGGTTTAGTAAGTAATTGTGTATTGGATTAAAACATGAATAACGAAAGGTTGTACTGTGCTAGAAATATCTAGTGTCGGCGCCGCGCGGATTGTACATTTGTGGCTTGTATCGTTACATATATACGATCTATATAAATAATTAGCTACGTTACGTTCATACGTCTTTTATGTATTACAGAAATATGAATTGGATACCAACTGATACTGAATTTCACGGATACTAATATAATTATTTAATATAATAAAAATAAACTTGCAGTGCCCGCTATTAGGCTCCATAAAGTGTCGAACTCGTTTGTAGGTCAAAGTATACGCTT
>DWDU01004147.1:0-11000 GCA_018245575.1 Jemadia suekentonmiller | reverse complement strand
CGCCCGTCGCCCGTCGCTCGTCGCTCGTCGCTCGTCGCTCGTCGCCCGTCGCCCGTCGCCCGTCGCCCGTCGCTCGTCGCTCGTCGCTCGTCGCTCGGCGCTCGTCGCTTGTCGCTCGGCGCTCGTCGCTCGCCACTCGCCGGCCACAGCCGCCCGCCGCTCAGTCACAGTCACGATGCGAGCGGCCGCCGCGTAGTACGTCGTCGGTTCGCCCCGGCTCATTTGCTTTACTACATCGCGAACTAGTGTTCGACGCGATGTTCTTCCTTACACTTACTTATGTTATCGTAGATTAACATCGCAAGCTCTGCTCTCATTATTGTCTGGAGGACGTTTTCACCTGGACAAATTTTTCATATTTTTCATGTTCGATGTGATAGTATATTAACAGTGACTTTGAGAAATTTATGATAGGTTAGAAATAAAAATATAAAGATTTTAATTGCGTTTAAAGACCTTGCTCAGGAACTAGTGTAAATTTGTTAATACATTAAATGTGCCTAGTGATTGGGATAAATGGTGATCACGGTATGTATCTACATTCCTCTGCCTACCTCTTCGGGGATTACAGGCGTGATGTTACGTTTTAGTTTTAGTCAAGGTATTCTTAATTACGTTTAATATAAAAGTAACTAAGAATACTTTGATTATTTCGAGAATTAAAAATGTTTGTTAAAGAAATATTAAGTAAAAATATAGCAACACAGTAACAAATTAAGGAGGATGATAAAAATATAACACATCGGAATACGGGTCGTACGTCCCAACGGAATATTATTGTTTTCTGTAGCCGCGGCTATAGAGTGACGTAGACAGAGGCGTGTTGCTAAAAATCTTAACCGTTGCATGATTGTTAATCATGTTAACTCTCGGGTTATTTATCATCCACGATATTGCTACTTTTTCAGTAATTAAAATTTAAGCCAAGACAGGTTTTGTTTTAATCGCGAGCTTTGCAGGATTTAATGATAGAAATAGTGTAACAAAACAATGAATCGGAACAGAAAGCCGTCCGGCTCGCCGGCACTATTTTGAACATAATATGATCGAGGCTTCAATGTATTCATACAAAATGAAAGCAATTGAGAGTATTTTAACAGGTAACGGTCGATTTCTACTAACTTGGATACAATATTATCCGGATTTAATTAAGAATCAGAAGAAAAACATTATTGAACCTATCATTTTCAATAGTAAACGTACAGTCGTGGGGTGGTGAGTTTTTATTAACCGAACATATTTAAGTCTTGTAGCGACATTATAAATTGTTAATTAAAGGATGATGTAGCAAATAATTTAATATTATGTAATTTAAAGAACAAATAAAAGGCTTTTTATTTATTTTAAGAGACACTGTACCGTCTTTCTAGTCTTTGGCCAGTCCGCCAGCCTCGGCCGAACAAGGATCGAGCTCTTGACGCGATTGCTTTGTACGTAGCTGCAATCTCCGGTACTTTATTATTCAAGGAACGCCTAACGCCAATCAAGTCAAAATAAGATGAGGCATCTGAATATTTTACATAAAGTTGTGTAAAAACACGTCAACGTATAATGAACAATATTATGATATCCCTGGAAGTTTAAAGGTAGGTAGTGCGCGGAGGGAGCGAACAGAGGCGCGGCGCGGTGCGGGCGCAGAGCACTTCAGAGCACTGCCGCTATACGCGTATGCTGTCGCTGTCTTCAACAGAATAGTACGCTGTTGGTGTTCGACATGCTTCGTCTTAAAACAATAGGCTATTTGACAACATTAAAAATATGCTACCAATTGTAATTATCCTATAAAATAATTGCATAAGCTTGTTTAATTTTTTTTTAAATAAGTTAATTTCTTTATAAAAAAATGAAAAGAAAATACAATATTTTTTGGAATGACAAATATCTGTGATTGGTTGTTACTTTGGTGACGTCACACGCGAGTAAATGCTACATACGTACATAGATAGATGCTACATAGATCGTTATCGTTATCGTCATCGCTATCGTTATCGTTATCGTTATCGTTATCGCTACGTTATCGTCCATTTTTGTGCTATTTCTAAAATAATTTTACAATATTTTTAAGACGATATTTTAATATTACAAGGAATTGTAAAATTAACAAATGTGTAGCTCTAAAAATCAATGAAGCGACAATAAAAGTATAATATTAATATACAATGCCCTTTTCACTAATCCTATTTTAATCGAAAAAAATGTCGGAGTTCTGACAACTCCGACGGCTGTCTAACCGGCCATCTATAAACTATGTAGGTATATACCCGTTTATGTATATGCTGCGTAAATAATTTAAAGTAAATTGGATGTTTTCTTTAGATATTTTTATATATATACATTTTTACATACGGCATATATTCAACAAATAGGTATTAATACAGTGTGCCTATAATGTGACAAAGAATAATTTAAAACAATTTTCTAATGTTAGTCTAATACTTTATTGTTAAGTTTATATACCTAGTTTAATTGCACTTGACACGGAATATGTATTTCTAAAAGTTTAAGTCGTTTTATTTCTCTCTTAAACCACTGAACCGATTTCAATGAAATTTTATAGATATGTGTTGTCTAACTTGAAAGATATAGTTTTTATCTCGATTTGTTTCATTGCGAATTTAAGGATTATTACAGATAAAGGGCGGAAAAAGCTTTTAAATTCTATAAGTTTTCAACAGACGGCGGTGAGAAATACACTCGTACAATCTTTTTTTAGGTTGTGTAACTAACTATTCAATCAATGGCGTTGTATCAGTTATAAATATTTTTTTATGCTCCAATTGAGTCCATATCCCTCACATAAATGCAATATAAACAAAATGCGGGTTCAGTTTTTTGGGTAAGTTAGACGGTACCAAGTTTACCGGGTCAACTAGTACTCATATGTATGTATATATTTTGGAGAATAAGTAAAATTGTTATAAATGTAATGCATAATAGTGATAATACTCATTTCATAAGACTCCGACAATTTTCAGGGCGCCAATTTTGATGTAGAGCTTTTTTAGATATCTCTTCAGGACGTCTCATTTCACGTGGCCGCAAATCTTTGCTAAATTTACGGCTGTTTTTCATTTTACTGTTGATTGCAAAATGTACATTACAAATGCATTTGCAACTCATAATGTTTTGTCAGTGATGCATACTTCGGCGGTGCCATCTATTTTAACCATCCTATACAGTTACAATGTAAAGTAGTGAACGTGATTAAATATGAGTAAAAGAGTAGAGTTACTAATGTGTTGGAATAGAAAACGCAGAAAACATTTGTAGCGTAAAATAATTTGACATGAGACGGCTATCCGACGGCGAATGCTGTTGAGGTGACCAGTGAAATGCCAAAGTTGAATTTTTTTAAACATCATACCCTTGTAAATTGTACTAGCAAAATATTTTCTGTTTGTCCGCTCGTCAATCGAAATGTTCTGCGATGTAAGGAAGGCTGTGCATAGTGTTGCGAGTTAATAACATTGTTTTATAGAAAATTGTCCGACAGGTGAAACATTACGTTAATACTTTAAATTTTAACATTAAGGAGATAACTCATGAGCGTCGACATGTATCGTCATTTAGAAATTCTTTTATAAATATGAACAACATCTCTCGTTTCAGACGCTTCTTACAAATCATTTACCACAACTTCAAGGTCTTAAATTTTTTTATTGTTTTTGATACATGAGCAGAAATCATTCCGTAACATTTTGTAAAATAGATTTTACATAAGTTTTGTTTTCAATTTGTTTTTGTGAAATAATTAGTGCGATATGTAATATGATAATAGGAAAGAGGGACTTTGCTCACAACTTAACCGCTCCACGATCTGGGGTTGTGTTCCGTTTAGCTACTACGTTCAGAACTAAATCAAAACTGTTCATTTTTATAACTTGAATCACTATAAGCAGACATAAAATTAGTAGTTGATATTTAAAAGTTCGAATGCCCCGTTGAAACAGTTGCACGTATTCAGTGAGCGGCGGGGCGGGGCGTGTGACGCGCATTGATGGAACACAAGGTAACGAGCATGGGTTATGATCAAATGGACTCCCCGCGAGCCGCGACCAACAACGCGGCACTAACCTCCTGTACATCAACGATCAGCCGTCCTACGCTGTCGTCTATAATACCTACTCATACATTGTGTTCATTACAAATGGAATAAATACGCTTACAATATTGAACGATAGACTGTAAATAAATACAGTAGCAACTTTTACATGCAGTGAATGCTAATTTCTACCACGAACCTTGTACACTTACTTTTAGGAAGAATGATAGCATGATAAATTATATAATTGCTTCGTTGTTTTGTGCACTACAAGCCAGCAATAATGCGTGAAAGTTCAGTCACATTAAAGTGCGAGATTCTCTGTAACATCAAACATTACATATACGGTTAACAAGATTACTGCAATTGCTTATTGTACACCGTTTCCGTGGATTGTCTTCACGGTCAAATTGATGTCGCCATGATAGTCCGGTCAATTTAGCTGTAAAAATAGGGGTACCCTTGCAAAAATTCCCAGACAGTTGAAAATTTGCATAGACATTAGGGACACCATTGTTATGAAATTGGGAAAAGTCCCCATCGATCCCATGTCTGTAAAATTTTTTATTTAAGGTCAGAGGTTGCAAAAATGGGTTTTTTTAATTTTTCAGCGAAACGGTTAGTTTTATGATAATAATATGGTAAACATAAATTATAGATCATGCAATTATGTACAAATGTTGTCCATGCACTTTTTTCATAACACTAACCATTTTTGACAAAAAACAATTACAAAAGTTCCTTACGCTATATTGTCCATAATATGTACTCGTTTCCACATTGAATATAGCAGTTGCTAGGATCTTCAATCGCTCTTCTTCCCTTTCTTTCCTCCATGGCGAGATTTAATGCTTCATCTTGAGGACGACCTACTTGACCTCCAGTGGTCGGTTTTAAAAATAAAACAAAGCAATCATTATGGTACTTAGTTTCAGCAGCAACTAAATCATCTTCAAACCCGATGCGAGCAACAATAGTCTCGCTCTGATGAAACCCATTTTTGAAACCTTTGACTTTGAATAATTTTTTTTCCAATTTCATAACAATGGTGTCCCTAATATCTATACAAATTTTCATCTGTCCGGGAATTTTTGCAAGTGTAAATTGTCTAATTTGACCGCACTATAACAAAATTTACGCATGTGTTTGAATATATTTTGACTCGCTTCGTTGAAAGATGAAGAGAAGAAGCACCATTTATACTGATTTACTATTAAATGTATGAAAAGCTCACCGAAAGAGATCAAGATTTATTTAACAGAACGGCAATGCCTCGGGCCCTTTAGACATAAACGATCATCGAAAGTTAACAGCAGGCGTGATCCTTACCTCATGGATGTCCGTTCTTACGTCAAGGTGTGTCCAGTCCTACTGAGGTAGCCAAGAGGAACCTCGTAAACTACTTGTAAGTGTTCATGGTTCAGTGATAGGTTTTATTTAAAAATTCTAAAATTGTGTTATAAATACTTGTAGTGTTGGCAATTGATACACAGTTAAATGCTTTGAAATTCGGGTCACACACCAATTGGGGACTTGGACTTTCCATATACTGTAATGAGAAACATAAATGCAAACACATGCGTATATGTATGTATAATTAAATATATGTATATTAAGATAAATATATGTATATAGGTACATACGTGTATACAGACATTAGTGTATATGGTGTAGCGGAGGGCGGAGTGCGTGAGTGGAATGCATTCATATTCTGACCAACAAAACTTTCACCGCGACTTCACCCTGAACCTGTAACGTGTGACGCGTAAAGTATTTCATTTTGCTAATTGCTTTATTAAGTTGTATAACACTGACTGAAACATTTGGAACGTTAATGATTATTATTTTATAATTATTGTAAAATTCATACTCTATTATCGTTACTGGTTATAGCCTCGTTGGTCGCGTTTGTTGCAAGGGCGATTGCCGATAAAGGTTCAAATCCCGCATTAGGCACTATTGGATTTTTCTGACTTAGATTTTCTAGTAGTGGCTCGGACTCCCGATATGTGCCCAGTGTATAGCAATAGGCTCATCCCGTATTTCACAGTAGGACGTAAACATCTGACTAACTCTTCAGATATTACAGGCGTAATGTTACGATGTTACGTATTTTGAAATAATTAATTTTAAGGAACTTTTAAATAAGTAGCGCTAAATCAGATCGTCGAGGAGGTTCCAGTCCGGAGAGAGTTAGCCCCTACTAACAAATACATTTATTTGTTTAACAAAATCAAATTAGTCTAAGACATGTTGACAAGAAATTTGTTAAGAATTCGTCACGAGCGAAAGTAATAAGGCGCAGGATTCAGTTATCTAGTTCGTAGTCGAGTTTCGAAAATCTCCGGGGAGGTCTTCGGCACTTATCCAGTAAGAGGGAAACACGAGCGGTTTGCTGCTTGTCACCCAGGGATGTGACCGAGCCCCAGCGACATGGCTTTTATTTGTATTACATGGATGAAATAAATTCGGTGTGTGTTCAATGGTAACAACATATATATGTATATATATAATATATGTATCGACGGTCACAAATAAGATATGTATTTGAATTTATGTCTTTCCATCTTTTCAGAAAATGACATTGTGGACAATTGAATGGCGATGTTTTCCGTTGTTACAAAAAGCATAAGCTGCCAATTAGGTCATGGAGACTGACGGTACCGAAGTGGTGGCATATTGTATGCCCGGAGGGTTGGATTTCCAACGAGTGTACACTAAGATGCACGGATATATAGCGCTGATCATCTGCCTGCTGGGCTCCGCGGCCAACTCCGTCAACATTGCCGTCCTCAGCCGTAAAGAGATGGCGTCGTCCACTAACTCGATCCTCACCGCTCTGGCAGTTGCAGACCTGCTGGTTATGCTTGATTATATCCCATTCGCACTTCACATCTACATCAAAATCGGCACCGAACTCAACCGCAACTCGTACGCTTGGGCCGTATTTGTTTACTTCCACTCAATATTTAGCCAGACTTTTCATACCACTTCAATTTGGCTGACCATAACTCTCGCGGTTTGGAGATACATCGCCATAAAGTTTCCGCAAAAGAACAGAACTTTGTGCAATAAACGTAAAACAAGTATAGCTATAGGCGTCGCATACGCTGTGTGCCCTATATTGTGCTTACCTATTTACTTCGCGATGAACATCCAGGAAGTGGGTGTGCAGTCAGGCCGCAGTGGCAATGGCACGCTGAACGAAACGCTGCCCGAGGATACCCCAGTGAGTGCCGAGCCGGCGTACGCGATCTCCATGACGAACAACAAGGAGCTGCTAACAGCCATCTTTTGGATTTACAGTGTTTTTATAAAACTCATACCTTGCGTGGTACTGTCTATCCTTAGTGTGTGTTTGATACTTAAAATGAAATCGAGCGATAGAAGACGACAGAAGTTGCTGAAGAAGTCTGCCATCACTACAAGCGAGGTAAATATTAGAGAATATTATAGATAATTCCTAATATACTGTAATATAGATATCGCTCTCGTTATAAATATTGGCTGTGTGGTCATGGATTTTTTTCCATAATTAGTTATAGTAGTAGTAGATATGGATTATAGTTAACGGGGGTTATCAAAGTGCAAAAGTGTTGGTCACAGAGCCTCAGCCATCGGTTCACATTAAATGTATTAAATTTAAAAGTTCTCCGATACAATATCCTCAATTAACTCTTTAACTCAATTAACTCAATTTAGCCTGACTTCCTACCAGATGTTTTTAATTTGCAAAACTTTGTAAAATGTCTTATTTCATTCGGAATAGAAATGGGATCAATGTAATCAATCACCGTAACAACCCAAGTGACATATGAACAAGGAGAACATGGTAGTTTGTAGCATACTAGCTTCAGAACACATGCGATATAATTTGATTGTAAAGTGGTTGAGCTGCACAGAGTGCTCAGTTGGGGATACTGAGAGGTAAACTATACTGGATTCACTGAGTAACGTCTATGTGCCTAGAAACAGTGTTTATCTTTGTTCGTTCTGTTGACATTGCCTAGTATTTGTTAAAAACTTGTATATTATATATATGTATGTATGTATGTATGTATGTATGTATATTATATATATGTATGTATAAAAACTTGTAAAAAAATATTTGTTAAAAAAAATTTTTGAACACACTACGTCAATGCGATATTCCTATAATAAGGAAATATCGTATTGATGCCTTTGGCGAGATGGGCGATTGCGTTGCATCCAAAGAATAAAGTACATTTACTTTAGAATTGTTCTCCTGGAATAATAATTATAGCACAAGTATATGTCATTTTTTTTCTTAATGAAAGGTTTGTTTCAAGGCGATCGCAATATACAATATTTAATAAGCATGACGTCGGTTGCCGTGGTACTGTTTGAAATTGTTTGTATCGATTGGACAGGTATTAGTGCGTCACTATTGTATATTTATCTCACTGCGAATATCAATTTAGAACCACATTTTGTATTATGGGATAGGCTTGCGTTTGGCCGCAATCTCGCCTGATGGTGCGCGCAGATGCATCCTAAGATAGAGCACGCGTGCCTAGGAAAACCCCATTCATTTTCGCTTTCAAGAACGAGACCGTTCCCTACCTTGGTCACCTAAGAAACGTGGAACTAAACCGTTTCGCTCTATCTGTTAGGATATCTACCAGATAAGGACGGTATCACGCCGTATGTCTAGATGTTCGGTGTAGGAAAGGACCTTTCAGAATTAAATTCTGTAGTTCCTGCGCATATTCTTCAAAATGTATCCTGTAGAATACTGCCAGACGAACAACACGACGACAGTAACTAAGGCTTTGTAGTACGATGCAGTAAGTAAGGTGGACAGCGCTTCGTCATTACTAATTCGTCTTGCACGTTTCTGAACCTATTCAAGAGCATCCAGCGATTACTTGGCAGATCCACTCCACAAGTGACAGTAGTAATTCAAAGACGACGAACGAACATGTCTTGTTCGAGATCGACAGCTGCTTAGGCGTGAAGTAACGCGTCATTTCATATTCGGAATACCTAGTTTCTTAGCAGATATTTCCGCTCTCAACTCGATAAGATAAGATTTCATGCGATATCAGCGTATCCAATGATCCTGGGATAATGGAGGTCATTGACGTGCAACAAGAATAAGGTTGGGGAGAGAAAAAATCGCCCAGGAACACCAGTTTAGTATGGATTTTTTCTGAGAGGCAGCCTCTTACGACTATTCGTTTGGATCGATTTCTCAAGAAGTCAAAAATCCATCCGCACAGTCCAGGTGATAATCCGTATGATATCCTTAGGAAGCTGGCTAAGAAGGCCATCGTGATTTCACCGTGTCTCTCGAGTGCGTTCTCCAAAGGTACGTATGTATGTATGTACCATATATAGCAGATCTCCCGTCGATCGATTTCGGCGAAACTTATACTGTCGATTACTAAGGAAATCAGTTTCTTCTTGATATGCTAGCACTCTTTTATTCAATACATGCTCCATTAACTTGCATAAAATTGAGGAGATATAGGAAGGTAGTTGAATGGGTAACCTCAACAGCTTTTTTAGGTACCTACTTGTTGATAATTTGCGAGCATCATCTAAGGCTACTTATATACTTCAATGGATTAACATACTGAAGTCGCAATGGGCTGATCATGTCTGTTGACCAACGGCCGATCGGTAGAGTATACGAGTTCTGGGATAGCGACTCGGTAAAAGTAGTGTAAGACATCCTCATGCCAGGCGGGATGACGATCTGCGTAAGGCTGTAGGAAGAAGCTGGATGCTGCAAGCCGAGGATAAGACGCTTCGGCGCTCTATGGAGGAGGCCTATGTTCAACAGTGGACTGAGATAGGCGTATGATAATGATGATGAAATTTCCACAACTTAGGAACAATACAAAATCGAAAAGAAACGCGATACAGGCCGATAGAGGCGATACAAATAAGATAGATGGGAGACAACTCTGCTGCGTGTTGCTTCAGGACTGAGGCGGGAATACTAACAGAATCACTGGCTTTATTGACTTCGAAGGTTACCTTGAGTACCTGTCATTACTGTGTGTACATTTCAGGCATTGATTTGAGTTTCGAGAACAGTGTTGACAGTAGAATACAGTTACTTTCTAGTTGTGAATTTCCCGCGTACATATATGCCAAAAAATACCTTCATCTAAAACAGATTAAGCCAGCTATCCGTCGGGCCTAAGCAATGGTGGCAGTGAAGGACTGAAAAAGTTCGCTTCACCGACTTGCCTAGGGACAATACGCTTTGTTACTCGTATAAGAGGGGCAAGAAACAAAATTGTACCCCATTTGCCAAACATGAATGAATCAATTAAGGTATTTGACTTGATTAAAAATATGCTACTAACTGTAATCATCCTATTAAATAATAGGGTAAAAAGCGTAAAAACGTCGTGTGATTGGTTGTTACTTTGGTGACGTCACGCGCGAGTACATACGTACATACGTTGTACATTTTTTAACGTTATAACGCTATATCAACTTTGCGCTATTTCTAATTATTACAAGCGAAATATTAGGAGTGCATAAGCAGTGTGGGGCCGGTTTTATCGCGTGAGCAGCCATGAGTAAGTGAGTAGCAGTCATCTTAGCTCCTCCCCCCGTTACCGCCACCTTGTTTCGAGTCCGCCCACTTGCTGTGATCAGTGCGACCGTCGATAAACCCCACTACGCTACCAGTACTCCATTGGTCCGACCAGTGTACTACGTTCTATCCATCTCATCTGTGTATGCGCATACCTGTCACACGACCTATTGTACACCTCTGCGACCCTGGTAGCTGATCGAGTCGCGGTTATCTAATACGATGTATCCACACCTGGATCTCGCGCCCAGAATCAAATATTCTACAAACTTCAAGTAACTCTGAAACATCGCCTAAAACTAGTTTTATACGTAACATCACGCCTGTAATCCCCGAAGAGGTAGGCAGAGGAATGTAGAACATTCCCACGTTTCACCAGTT
>DWDU01004146.1:0-11001 GCA_018245575.1 Jemadia suekentonmiller | reverse complement strand
AAAATTATAATTTTCTACTAATGTCTTTTTACAAATATTTACAATTATTTTAATAGGTTATGCAAGAAGTCTAATAAATAAAACAGTAAAATACATGTTAACAAAATTAAGATACATAAAACAACAACATTAATAATTCGATATCATTATCATTGTTTTTTATTTATTTTTTTTGCCATTTTTTGCCTCCTTATCTAATAAATTCTTTTGTTAAAGAATTATAAATCTTTGAAGGACGATTATCTAAATAACCAGCGTCAACAATAATATCAACATTAAATTTTTGAAAATCATTAAATTCTTTAGCATAATTTTGACCGCTAATATTTACACTTGTCCCATAAATTGGCCCAACCTTATTAATAATTTTTTTTAATCATTTTGATTTTGTAATTCTAATCCCAATTGTATTATCTTCTGTAATGTTATAAAGCTTATTAATATCATCTTTTATGTTACCTATTATAGTAGTAGTTTCATTCTTTTTAAAGAGTTTTAAATCATCACGTGGCAAGTCAATAAAATTCTTCGCCATACGAACTGAACTAACAATAACTGATAAATACATTTTTTCTGATCGTCCTTTAACTTTAAAAATTCTCGCTTTTGCTACTGGTGAACTAATAATACACGTCATACCATAAATAGTATCTGTTGGAACAATAATAACTTTTTCTGCTAAATAGCCAGCAATAATCTCTTTGCGATCTTTTACAGTATATACTTTCATATATAATTAGCCTCCTTTCTTATGAACCCTTTGAATTTGATTTAATTTGTTCATTGCTAATATGATTACTTTTAATTTTTGAAATATGTGAAAGAGCAATAATTGATAAAACAGTAATGAAAGCAGATAATAGAATACCACTTGCTAATAATTCATTTCCTTGTAATCAAAAGTAATCTAAATGTCTTGTTTTAAAAAGTGACTTCATTACTGTTTCTTTAAAATTATCACTTTGACTATTTCAATAATCAACTGCTTTTGTTAATTCATATTGAGAAACCAGAAACATTACTATTGAAGTCCCAGTTACAATTAAAAAACTAACATAAAAACTAATAAAACCTTTTTTAGTTAAATTTTGTTTTTTCAACATTACAAAAGTAAATGCAAATAACATTGAAATAATTAAAGCAGAAGAAACAATTGGTACAACACTAATAAAAATTCCTGACCCGGGCATATTCATTGTCATCTCAAAATAATCAATATTTGGTCAATCTAAAATACTAGTTGTATTCGGTATAATAGCATTAATTGTTAATTGTGGATAAAAGTAAGAAAATAAAAAAAACCGGTTTGCATCAGTAAAACTACTGCCAATAATAATTGTATAAACAAATTGGGGAATAAAAACCATACTTGAAAAAAAAACGACTCATAGTGAAATATTAAATTCATTTGGAATTAAATATAGACTAATAAACTTTTTAAGACGACTTTGATTAAATGTATCTTTTAAAACAAATAATTCTTCTTTTTTAGTTGGATTAATATTATCATTTAATAATCATTCTAATTTAAAACTAACTTTCAACATAATAAAAATAATAAAAATCATTTGTAATCCTGTAATTCATCAAATAGCATTAAGACCAATTCATGTTAATGGATATTTATTGTTTGTTCCAGGCCCTGTTGCTAAATTAATTAATGCTTTAACAATTGCATCTTGATTTGGAATATCTTTATGAATCATATCTTGAATATTTTTAACAAAATCAGGACCAGTATAACCACCTCTTAAAGAACGACATCACTCTGTAAATAAATCATAATAATATTCTGCAAGTGAAAATAATAAACAAGCACAAAATAAAAAAGAGATAATAAAAACTGTTCCAATTAACAACATTCTATTATTAAAATTAACTGTTCGTTTTTGATGATGAATGTAAAAAACACTACTAATAATGGCACCTGCTAATGTTCCTAAAGCAATATATGGCAAACCAAAGATTAAAAAATCATTTGGTAGATTATTAGGTGTTGTAAATGTTGTTAACACATCCTTAGGTACTGTTGCAATAAAATTAAAGTATTTTTTTAAAAGTTGATCACTATGTGATACATATATAAAAGTAAAATATGGAACCATAATAAATAAAACTAATAAAAAAGCAGTACTAATAATGCGAGTTCTTTTAATATTTTTAAGTTTATCTTCCATATCCTGCACCTCACACTTAAGTTTCTTTTATTTTACTACAAAATATTAATAAATAACATTCGTCATTTTTTATTTATATCTTTTTGAAAATAATATTTCTGATTTGGAAAATATTCTTTTACTAGTTTTTCTAAATCTTTTTTTTGGTCATAACCATGTTCAAAACATAAAATGCCATTTTTTTTAACAACCTTTTGTCAATTTTGAAAAATTTCTAGATAAAAATATAGGCCATCAATATCACCAAACAAAGCGACATGTGGTTCATAATTTTTAACACGATTACTAATATTTTGATTCTTTGGAATATAAGGTGGATTACAAACTAACAGATCAGCTTTAATCTTATTTTTAATAAATGGTTCTAGCATATCACCTTCCAATAATTTAACATTTTTGCAATTTAACTGCTTAATATTTCTTTTTGCTACTTTTAATGCTTCAGTTGAAATATCACTAGCATAAATTGTTAAACTTGGATTTTCTAAGCCTAAACTAATTGCAATTGCTCCGCTCCCAGTTCCAAAATCAATTAAAGTTAATGGTTTATCACCATTATTAAGCAATATTTCATCAATTATAATATTAATATTATCAACTAATTCTTCTGTTTCATATCGAGGAATTAAAACATTATAATCAACATAAAAATCATATCCATAAAAATTTTGTAAATTAGTAATATGTTGGATTGGTTTTCCATTACGATATGCCATTAACTGTTGTCAATAATCATCAATCTTAAAATTAATTTTATCATTTTGAATTGCATATAATTTTGCTAATGAAGTTTTCATAAAAAATGCTATTAAAATTTTAATATCGGCAAGATAATTAGCATTATTCGAGTCTTTCAAATAGTCTTCTGACTTTTGAATTAATTCATTAACTGTCATTAGTTTCCTTCCATTTTCAATCTTTGTTCTTCATTAATTAATGCTACTACAATTTCATCTAAATTACCTTCCATAATTTGGTCTAATTTTTGTAGTGTTAAATTAATACGATGATCAGTAACCCGATTCTGAGGATAATTATATGTTCGAATTTTTTCACTCCGGTCGCCTGTTCCTACTGCATCTTTTCTTAATGTTCCACGCTCTTCATTAATTTTACGTTGCTGTTCTTCATATAATTTACTTCGTAAATGTTGCATTGCTAATGCCTTATTATCATGTTGACTACGGCCATCTTGGGAAGTTACAACAACTCCTGTTGGTAAATGAGTAATTCGAACAGCTGAATTAGTTGTATTAACATGTTGTCCCCCTGCTCCTGAAGCACGGTAAGTATCAATTTTTAAATCAGCAGTTTTAATTTCAAAATCAACTTCTTCAATTTCTGGTAAAACAGCAATGGTTGCTGTTGATGTATGTACTCGCCCTTTACTTTCTGTTTTTGGAATTCGTTGAACACGATGTGCTCCTGATTCAAATTTCATTTTTGAATAAACACGATCTCCTTTAACCATAAAGGAAATTGTAGAAAATCCACCTGCTTCTGATTCATTTGCTTCAATTAATTCTACTTTTCAATGTTCTTGTTCTGCATATTTTATATACATTCGATATAAATCACCAGAAAAAATGTTTCCTTCATCACCACCTGCTGCTCCACGAATTTCAAAAATAACATTCTTATCATCATTAGGATCTTTTGGCAATAACATTACTTTTAACTCTGCTGTAAGTTGTTCTTTTCTTACTTCTGAGGTTTTTAATTCTTCTTTTGCTAATTCAATTAACTCATAATCCTTTTCTGTCTCTAAAATTAATTTTGCTTCATTAATATTATTTAAAACATTTTTATAATTTAAGTATAAAGCAACGGTTTCCTCTAATTGTGCTTGTTCTTTTGCTAAACTAGTTAACTTTTTTACATCATTAACTATTTCTGGTTTTATTAATTCTTCATTAATTAAATTTCACCGCTTTAACATCGTTTCTAATCGTTCAATTGTTTTTTGATTCATTTGCTTCACCTCTTTTTTAGACACTTAACAATTATAATATATTTTAAATAATAATGATTAATTTAATTCATTATAATAAAAAAAATCATAATAATTAATGACTTTTTACTGATTTGAAATTAATGTTTGAAATTTTGGCAAATTTTTTAATTGGTCAACTAAAGTTAAACGATATTCGCAACTTTCAAATGTTTTTTTAATGGGATGTTTATGAATAATTTTTTGGCTAATTTTAAAAACATTACCATTAACAATCACATTGTCATTTTCCTTAATTAATAAGTCTTCTAAAATTATTATTTTGGAATTAATTGGCAAATTTTTAACAAAATGAGCTTTAATTTTTTTTATATTTTTTGGCTTACTATTTATAATAAAATAAACTTCAGCATTTAATTCACTTTTTGTTAACATTTTTTCCTTCTACATTAGTATGTTATTTCATGACAATGACGACAGCGAGCTTCATATTTATCGTTTTCACCAATTAAAACAATTGGATCATAATAATTAGCTGGTTTCCCATTAATTAAACGTTGGGTTCTATTTGCTAAATTTCCACATTTAACACAAATTGCATGCAATTTCTTAACCTCTTCTGCTCGTGTCATTAATTGTTCAACATTAATAAAAGCTTCACCGCGAAAATCTTTATCTAAACCATTAACAATAACAATAATTCCTTTATCTGCTAAAGAATCAGCAAGTTTAACAATATTATTATCAAAAAATTGGACTTCATCAATCCCAATAACATTTGTTGTTGGTTTAAGGTTTGTTAATAACTCTTCAGAATTCTTAACTGATATTGCTTCAACTGCTTTTTTGCTATGACTAACAACTTGGTTTTCACTATAACGATTATCAATTGTTGGTTTAAAAACTTGAATTTCAAATTTAGCATAACCTAGGCGAACTAAGCGGCGAATAAACTCTTCGGTTTTTCCAGCAAACATACAACCAGTGATAACTTCTATTCAGCCTATTTGAGCTTTACTATTTAAAAAATACATTCTTAACCTACCATATATTTAATGTTATTTTTAATTACAAAACTTAAGTCTTTTAAAACTCGTTCTAAATCTTCTCACTGATAAATTTTTGCACCGCTTGCTAACTGATGACCACCACCACAGTACTTTTCTGCTACTTTATTAATAATATAAGTATTACTACGAATGCTAAGGTTTATATAACCCTCTGCTTTATTTTCAATTACTCACATTCAAATTTTAAATTCTTTAATATTACTCATAATATTAACCCATGGTTTAACAGTCTCATAACTCATATTATGTTCTTTTAACATTTCATCAGTTATCTTAACATAACTAATTTCTTTATCATAAATAACTACTTGCGATAACAAATAATTTTTAAAGCGTACATTAACTCATGATTCTTCATATAAATTTTGATAAATTGATTGCAAATCAAAACCTGTCGCAACTAATTGCCCTACTAACATAAAAGTATTGTGGCAAGTTTTACTATACATAAAACGATTTGAATCTGTTACAATTCCAGTAAAAATTAATTTGGCTGCCTCTTGTGTTACTATTAATTTTGATGTTAAAACTAACTCAGCAATCATTTCTGAAACTGCAATTTTAGTTTCATCAATTCATTGTATATCACCAAATGGCGTAAAATTAGGATGATGATCAATTTTAATAACTTCTTTTGCTTTCTGCCAATATTTACTATCAATTCGTTCAATGTTCGCTGTATCAGTCACAATTACTAATGCATCTTTATAATCTTTTGCTTGAAGAAGATCAGGTGTTGCTAAGAAGGCTAAAAAATCATTTGGTGCACCATCAACTAATACCCTCTTATTTGGAAAATTATCTTTAATGAATTGTGCTAATCCAAATGCTGAACCATATGCATCACCATCTGGTGAAATATGACGTAAACAAATAATTGTCTTATAATCTTTAATTTTTTGTAAAATAATTCCTTTTAAATCTTGCATTTGTTTTCCTCGCTTATATGTTAGCAACTAAATTATTGTTAACTTTATCATAAACTAATAATGCATTCTTTTCAAAATATATTGTTGTTGTTTTTTTTAAATTTAGTTCTTTTTCTGACACTAAAATTTTAAAAATAACTTCATCATTAACTTCAAAAAAGCAAACAATTGATTTAAAGACTTTTTTAATTGACTTAACATGTCCTTTATATAATAAATGTAAATCTTTGTTAAATTCCTTTGTCTTTTGGAATGAGATTAAGTTTGGATTAACTGCTAAATAATATTCTTTTTGATCAATTAATTTAGTTGCTTTAGGTAATTTAATCTTAATTTTTTCATTTTCTAAAACTTTTTCTGCTATAGAATATTTCATGCTAAAAACATTTTCTGAACTATTATACATTATTTGATATAAATTAATTGTATTAGGTAAAAATTCAGCATGATTTTTTGACATCAATTTGTAATTATTATCCTTATCAAAAAATAATAATTGTGTAACATAATTTTTAATATTCTCAATGTTCTTTGTTAAAACTAAAAAAGTTAACTGTGTATTATAGTTTTTTAAACTAAGTAAAATTTCATTTAATTCATTTGCTTCATTATGAGTTAAATTGTCAAAAGTATTATGTAAAATAATTAATTCTTTCTTACTTAAAATGGCATTTATCAATCTAATTTTAGTATGATCAAAACTACTTAAATTTTTAGTAAGTTTAAATCAATTCATTTTAATATTTAAATTACTCATTAATTTTTTAACTTCTTCAAAAGCTTGATTATAAACTGTTACAACTTTTTCATTTGCTTCTTCAATAGCAAGTGAATTATCTTTTTCACGAGTTTCTAATGTATTATTTAATAATTCCAAATGATATTTATGAAAATATTCTAAAACTTTTCCCTTAATAATTGTTGCTTCATCTGGTAATAAATTTGCAATTAATTGTTCTTGTTTTTGATTATAGTTAAATCATTGATCTTCTGATAATTTTGTTCAAGTAATTATATTTGAGGAATTACTTTTATTTAAAATTCCTTTAATAACACTCTTATGTTTACTATCTTTTAAAACCATATTTATAACATTAAGACGATATTTTTTTAATGCTTTTCGTGCTTTAATTAAAAGATAACGTTCATATGTAATTTCAGTCTGCAATATTTTTAAATACTTTTCACAAACTAATTTTGCCCCAATAAAACCAAAACTTTTATCTTTAAGTTTTCTTTTTTTAGCAATTTCATAACAATCACACAAATAATCTAAGTCAGAAATATAATAAATTTTATCTCATAAAGCTTGTAAAAATGCAAGATAACCTTCATATACACGAATTTCTTCTCTTTTATAAGTATAAGTATGTAAACTTTGAATAAAAATTGAATCTTTATCATCATCTAAAATTTTACTAATTTTTTTTTTATGGAATTCACTAATTTGAGTTAAATAAGTCTCAATTCATTCTTCTTTAATATGAATTGAATTATTAAAATATTCATTAATAATTTTATCTATTTTTAATATTAAATCTTGTTTATTTAAATCATTACCAATAAAAACTAAATTTTTATAAAAATATTTATTTTTATTATATTTTAATGAACTATCATGTAAAAATTTTGGCGTTTTTAAAATATGATAAGCCAAACGTAATTTTGTTGGTAAAAAAGCTAATCTTAATGGGCCAGGTGATACATAACCAATTCTACGTTCTTTTGGTAATAAAGTTGTGATATTTCTATTGTTTAAATAAATTTTTCCATTACGTGGTTTTTTCTTTCCCAATAACAATTTTAAAAAATATAATTGTGAAAACTTATTCTCAAAATGAGTCGCCAAAATTTCTTGACTATCAACACTAAAATTTAAATCACTAAAAATAATTTTTTTATATCGTTTATACTTTAAATTATTAATTTTCAATCCCATTAAAATACCACGCTCCCAATTAATTTTATTATACACAAATAAAAATAATAAAAAATAGTTATTGTTAAGTTAAACTTATATTTCCGCTAATTTTTGAAAAATTATGTTTCTAATTTAATAAAATTACATTACAAAATATCAAAAAAACCTTTATCTTAAAAAGATAAAGGTTTACCAATTATTCTGCTTTTTGTTCATCAGATTTTGGTTTCGCTGTTTTTTTGTTAAGTTCTTTTTGTGCTTTTGATGCTTTTTCTGTTTGTTTTACTAACTCTTCTTTTTTATTAAATTTAGATTTAAATCGTTCAACACGTCCAGCTGCATTAGCAAACTGTTGACTTCCTGTATAGAAGGGATGGCATGAAGAACAAGTATCAACTTTTAATTCTTCTCCTTTAGTAGAACCACTTATGTACTCAGTTCCACAAGTTGTACACATAATTTTAGTATCAAAATATTTTGGATGGATTCCTTCTCTTGCCATATAACTCACCTCACTTTTAATAATATGACTGCATATTATTTGCACGTAAATAATGATAACACATATTTAAACAAAAATAAAGATTATTTAATAATCTTTGCAAATTCATTAAAATCAATTCTAACACGTGGCATTTTTGCTTTATTATCATCTTCATCATAGTATCCTAACGCTAAAGCTAAGACTGTATAATATTTTCCTTGATCAAACGTACAATGTTTTGCTAATAACTCATCACATTTTTTGCATCAAAACCACCCATAATAGTAGTTCCTATTCTTAAATCAGCAGCTTGAATTGTAATAAAACTAGTTACAATATGAGCTTGTTCTGAAGCAAATGCAGAAAGATGTTCTTTTTGTTGCAAAAAAGTTTGATATTTTTTAATTGCTTTTTCTAAATCATCTGCTTGATTAATAACTCGTTCTAAGCGTTTTGTTAAAAATTCAGTTGAAACTAAATAAGATGGATTAGTACTCGTAATAAGCATCATACAACTAGCATTTTTAACTTTTTCTTGATTTCAGCCAAGCATTGCTTCATCAGCAAATTTCTTTTTTAATTCTTGATTTGTAATACTAACAACATTAGTTACTTCAATTCCTGATGAACAAGGTGCTAAGCGCCCTGCTTCAAGTATTACTGTTAAATCTTCTTGATTAATTACTTTTTCACTATTATATTTTTTAATAGTTTTTCGTCAATTAATTGCATTTTTTACTGTCATTTAATATTATTATCTCCTTTAATTTTTATTACTCATTAATTTTTGTCAAAGCAACGTTTAATACATCAACACTTTTTGCAAAAGGAGGTGAATATGGTAGATCTAAATACTCAATTTCACCAATTTTAGTTTTTGTTCAAATAATTGGGATTAAAGCATTGATTCTTAAACTAGCTTTATTATAACCAAAAATTTGTGCACCAACAATAATTTTAGCTTTTTGGTCATAAATAATTTTAATTGTTACTGGGCTTCGCATCAGCAACATAGTGTGTATGATCTGTTCCATTTATAACGACCTCTTTCACATTAAAACCATTCAAAATTGCTTGTTCTTTTGTATATCCTGTTCGAGCAATTTTATTTTCGAAAACCTGCATAATACTTGTTCCAATTCCACCAGGAAAATGATCTTTCTTTCCCGCTAAAACATTACCTAGAACCTTACCATTTTTGGCTGCAATTGTTGCTAACAACATATAATTTAATTTATTATCAATAATATTTTTTGTCATCACACAATCACCTACAGCATAAACATCTTTAATATTTGTTTCAAATTGGTTATTCACTAAAATTGCCCCAAATTCATTCATTTTTAAATCTGTTGTTTTTAAAAAATTAGTTGCTGGAGTAATCCCAATTGCAACTAGTACTAAATCTGTTGCAATTTCTTCTTCCGGTGATAATTTAATTTTTGTTACCTTATTATTTTCAACAACAAGTTCTGTTACTTTGGTATTTGTTTTAATTTTAATTCCTTTTTTTCTAAATCATTTGCTAATAAATGTGCAATATCTTCGTCAAGCAATTTTCGTGAAATTCATTTGTCAGCTTCAATTAACGTAATTTTTTTCTTGCCAAGCCAAAACTTTTACAAAATTCTAATCCAATAAAACCTCCGCCAATAATAGTAACATTTTTTACTTTTTTTAAACGTGAACGTAATTCAATGGCAGCTTCCAAGGTTGTACCTGGAAAAACATTTACAGCGTCTTCTCCTGCTAAATTTAAACGACGTGGTGTTGCTCCAACACTAATAATTAATTTGTCATAATTATCAATAAATTCTTGGTTTGTATTATAGTTAATTCCGTAAATAGTTTTTGTTTTAAAATCAACGCGTGTTATTTCACAACTAGTTTTAACAAGAATCCCCCGATTTTGAAATTCTTCAACAGTTCGTGCAATCATTCTTTCTGCATTGTCAAAATGTTTTCCAACATAATAAGGAATTCCACAGCTCCTAATGATGGATATTTAAACTTTTGATAAGTAATAATTTCAACATCATTTTTTAACATACGTTTTAATTTACTTGCTGCTGTCATGCCAGCTGTTGAGCCACCAATTACTATTACTTTCATATTTTTCAACTCTTTTTCTTCTATAGTAATATTATAACCTTAGATTATTAAAATAAAAATAAAGGACTAAGCCTTTATTCTTTGTTTTTTCTTTTTTCTCGTTTTCGTTTTTTTCGCAATCTTGACCATTTAAAAAGAATTAAGTCTTCATTTTCTAATGAATTAGTTAACTGAGCAGCAATTGTTGTTGCTTGTAATCCCTCCGCAAAATTGACAAGCTGTTCGTCCCATATCAAATAAACCATCTAGAGCACCAATAATTGCATAAACTGGCACATACAATAGACTTCTTGCATAACCTAGTTATTTTAAAATTCCTATAAAATATATTTAAAATAGAAATTGTAGGGATCTAAA
>DWDU01004145.1:0-11002 GCA_018245575.1 Jemadia suekentonmiller | reverse complement strand
AACATTATACACTCAAAAAATTCCTGTACATAAACAATAATATACACATGCCTTATTCACAAAAATAATAAATATTTCAACAAACAAAAAATATTGCTAATGTCATATACCAGCAATATTGAATAATTTATTATCTTTTGCTAATATTTATTAAGAATTATAACAATATTATGACCTATAGTAATACATTTTTTATCTAACGTTAACTTTATATTTTACTGAAAGTAAAATGTTAAGAAAGGTATATTATAAAGAATTATAATTGTTAATATATTTAATGAAATTAACAATTAATTAAAATGATTTACTTCATTGCTTCCCACGGGTCGCCGACAGCATATGGGGCTGTTTTGAGAGAAATTTAATTACTGTACACAATAAATAGCCTTGGTGTAATAACTCATACGGGATTTTGTAAATTATGTTTAAGAAAAATATTGATACAAACAGCATCACTTTATCTTATCACAGATCCTGTTGATTTTGCATATTTTGATGAAAATGTTAGTATATTTATGAATGTTATTTTTGATGCAACACAACTAGAGATCAGGTTATCCTTATCATAGTATTTATTGGCCACTGTTACTGATTTATTCCATTGCAGGTAGGTAGATTTATTACGTACTTAGGTTGATACAAGATTTGCTTTTGATTTTGTACTTAACATCACGCCTGTAATTCCCGAAGTAGTAGGCGGAGCGGTGAAGTACTTTTGATCTTACCTTTTAATATAAATTTAACCTAACGCTTATTTTCTATTCTACACTTCAGCGTTGTTTCACAAGTTACATAAAATATGGTCATCGATTACCTACGTAACGCTTCAACGTCTTTTTCTGATGATTTTAATACATACTAGGTGTATAAAACGTAATAAATTAAACAGGACGTGAGATACTTTGGAAATATTCTCATTAGTACCTGTCAACGTTTCCTGCACAACGCCACAATATTCCCGAGACGACATTTCGCACAACTGGGTCGAAATAGCAGCTTGTATTTACATATCATATTATACCTACAACATTTGTTTTCACGTAATAAAACAAACTAACATCAGGTCTGTAATTTTGAAAGAGGTAGGCAGAGACGTGTAGTACCTATAGTCGCACTCTTCATTAGGTAAGTTTACGTCCCACTATGGAATAAGGGTGAGTTTATTTCCATACAGAAATCCAAGCCCCGAATCATTAATAAAAGTTTCTTCTAGATCATATGAATTATAAAAAATCAATATTAGCCAACCCGGGATTTGAATCCAGGACCTCTCGATCCACTGTCGCGCTTGCAACCAATCTACTAAGGAGGCAGACACTTTTAATTTGCAACGAAATTATTCTTGTTACATTATTACGCGGGATCATTAACAGGGTTTGCAGAGAGCAGTGAGTCCCAAATATTTCTATACTTACAAACCTGACCTGTTTCTTCCACATTATCGCTCTCTTCATATTACACTGAAATTTCTGACTACCCTATCAGCCAGTATCTGATATATTTGATGCATGATATTATTATTGCAGTGTAAAATAAATTGTAACTTTCTGTGAATATACCTCGTGTAATTCACTCTTCAGGGAAATAAAGGGATATAAATATGAGCATGTTAGACAATTCGGAATTTTAATGAGGTTCACGTGAACTTTTCGTAAGTCATTTTACATTGCAAATCGCGCTGCACTCGAGTTCCAAAGTTGTATGTTTCGTGAAGGCACTCGTTTAACATAACTTCTTTACTTGAAAGAAGATGAAATAGACCTAGATAAAAAGCAACTATATGTTTACGAACATTGTTTTTAATAATATAAACAACAAACAAAACAAAACAACAACTGGATCAAATTTAAATAGGACCGCATGGGAAGCACCAGCTTTCAAGTAAAAAGAGAATGATCGAAATCTGTTCAAACAGTCGAAAGTTATGAGATAACCAATATTTTATGCCTCAACTTTCGACATACATTTGTTCATAATAGTGCCCGATCCGGAATATGAACCCGGGAGCGCTCGATTGGCAGCCGCGCTATATACATATATTATTATTTTCATAGATCTTTTAAGTAAATATGGTTTTAGCGACGGTTCAATTTTTGTAAGACAACTGCCTCGTTGGTCGTGTTCCTTGCAAGGGGATTGCCGATCGAGAGGTCCTGGGTTCAATTCCCGGGTCGGGTATCCAGATTTTTCTCATTTAATTTTTCTAGTAGTGGCTCAGAGTCTGGAATAGCGCCCGGTGTATGGCAATAGGCCCACCACCTATTTCATAGTGGGACGTAAACGTAACTGATGAAACGTGGGAATGTTCTACATTCCTCTGCCTACCTCTTTTGGGATTACAGGCGTGATTTATCTTTTTTTCCATTTTTGTAAGAATTTTGTATATTTTGTGTGTCTCCGAATTCATGGGCGATTTTTACGCAAAATAATTAAAGCAAGTGTCTGCTACATTTCTAACACCATCTTTTCGCCAACGGGTTAATTAAAGTAAACAAATTCCCTTTACATAATTCTGGAGTAATGAGATAATTAGACGCCCGGAGGATTAAGGAAAAGGAGTTTAACGATTCATAATGTTATTCAATTTTCTCAAATAATATAAAATTTTACAGAATTACAAGTTGTGTTACATTCTTATCATACATTCGTCACTTTGTGTTCGCTAACATAATTTTTCCCTATCACCTATTTTGTTAATATATTCGGATATAACTAAATAAGATATAGCTGTATGTTTCTTGATACTCTTTTTTATTATTAAGACATATAATTATAAAATATGGAATGAAACCTGAAACTTAGAGACTGTATTTTAATTTAAGAAGTAACTGTTAAAAGAGAGTTTTCAAAAACTCAATTTCTGAATAAAATTATGTTTGTATGGAAACAAAACAAAACTTTACAATATCACGATATATTTCTAAAATCTAATCTGATTAATAAAATGTATTGTATATCTCGCTATGTATGACATTTTACGCATGTGAAACCGCGAGGCGCAACTAGTGTTATTGTACACGAGAATAAATCTCAGTATTAGCAAGTCCAATTTAATAATAGTCTCTACGAATTCCTTCTTTCATAGAATAGGTTATACATTTCATTTGTAACATAAATCTCCCATTACGGACCGCATCAAATACCTTTTAGGTCGCTAGAGCTCGTAATGATTGATTGTCATTAATTACTTTCCTAATGACTCCGACAGATCATTCACCTTTCATATTGAACCACTTACACTACCTACCAAGCTTAATACATTATTTGTACAGAAATCTCGAACGGAGTAACTATATGGAAGTGTTCCATGATAAACGGTAAAGGGTAAAAAGTAGATGTAGAAATATTTGAAGCTCGTTTGAACAAATGAAATGAAACGGAATTTCGAAATTATACGACGGCAAGTGTTAAAAGGACGTGCTGGTCGCGCTTTCCCAATGTAAAAGTTATTTTACATTGGCAAATGAATAATTTACATTTGTGTAGAACAGTGTATAGCAGCAGCGATAGCCTTGGAATTCATCCTAACAATGCGGTGTTCTCAGGTTCAAATCATCGCTCTTAATTTTTTTTTATAAAATGCGCTTTATGAAAGAACTCTTGAAGTAACGGTGAAGAAAAACATCGCGAAGAAACCTGCACATATTAGAATTCCTCATAATGTTCTTTTAGGCGTGTGAAGTCTGCCAGTTCCTTCTGCTAGCATGCGGGACTATAGCCTGAACCATTCTCATTACTAGCGGAAGCTCGCGTCAAAGACTAGTATTCGAATATCTTGATCATAAACTGCACAAACCTACAGGCCATCACGTGGATTATGTACCTGCATTTGACACTATATTATAACTGAATTAATTTAGAAACTATGAACAAAACTTTTAACGAAAATCCTGGATGTATTTGCCTATAAAACACGTTAGAGTTATAAAATATTTGAAGGGAATTCAGAATACTGCCAATGTGTTATATCCGGCGAATATTAGACATGAGCATACTGATGTTTTTCTTAAGCTATATCGGTAGTCAAAGATACACACAAAGAAGAAGAAAGAAAAAATATAATCACTTTATTATACCATTGTAAGCGTAGAGAAAAGAAAATCTGTTGATACACCGTACATTTATTTATTACAAGATAAACACATAATCGGATAACTTACTTATTTGATTTCGTTATATGAAATTACATGTGTACCTACTTTATACGTACATATAACAATAAGGACATTGTGCTCAAGACGGCTTCTGTTATATTTATATAGCCCATATTTCGACAATAAAAATGTGACGAAGCGAGTGATTGCTTTATATATTTTCTTCGTAAATAAAGCAACTTGTTAACTCAAACAGATTTCATAAAAATACCGAGAGTAAAACTCAATGTTGTTTAGAAATGCAATGTCTGTAGACAAAATTTAAAGTGCCAAAAACATTTGCTGCTATAAGGTGATTTGTAGAGATTATTATGGAAATAGTCGATTTTTGGGCTGGAAGCTAACGGTACAAGCGAAAGGCGGAGCTAAACAGACTTAACCCGGGGGAATATCGCGTACATCGAGGCACCAATTCAGCTGAACAAAATTGGGAATGCGCAAAAAGCAGAAAACCATAAACTAAAGTCTAAATATTCCACACAAAATTACCAAAGCAAGAAACATAACTGTTTGGGTCCAAATAGTATCTTTGGATAATACGTGGTTTCCGAATAGAACATTGCTCTGAATCCTATCATTTTTTTTCTTTTATTTTTTAAATCCACAAGCCATACAAAAATTCCGTCACAGCGGTAGTAGCCCATAACACCAATCTTTTAGCAAGTTATATGGCTTTTATATTGTTAAAAAGACTCAAAATTACCCACGAAGCTCACTTTTTCATAAAAAATTATCATACGTAATAATGTTAACATATTGTATTACGATACGAGTCTCTAGCGGACACTTCAGCCCAAATTTTATCTTAAACAAATGGGTATTCCGAGAGCATATTTATCGTGAAAGTATTGCGACTTTACTTTTAATGCATAATTCATTTCATATTTTCGAGTAAAATAATAAACCACCTTATTACTTTCGAAACATTCCTGGACTTGTCGTTCTGACGTAAAATTGGAGAATAATCCAGACATCTGCAATGTAATATTGGGGAAACTCAGTATCTGAAATGTCTATTTAAGGAAGTAAAATAATTTTCAATTACAGTCGCGACACATGTTTTACTCCTGCGTATAAAAATGACACAAATATATATTTACGTTTTCCCCAGTAGCGAAAGGGGTTGAACAAGGGGTGATTCTTTGTTTAAAGCGAGGGAAGCCATGTGGCGCAGGTTCCTTAAAATGAATAAGCAATAACATATCTCGGATAAAAGAGACCGGCATTGTGCGAGGTAAATTGAAGCGGGCAGGAAGACAAAACAAAAAGAAAATGTTGTACAACGGGATAACGAGTTAATTGTTCTGATGTTATCCTGTTATTTACATAACAATTTATGTTAAAATCCGATGGAATAAACTCCTTAAAACACTGTAAAAATGTTGTGTTGTTGGCTGAGGTGATATGTGAATGATTAAAATTCGTGTGACTTATCCGAGGATGTAGAAAATTTTGTGTCCTAAAAGTAAAACCAAACGAAAGGTAAGGTAAATAATCTAGGATGAATCGTATTTTATTAAACATAGTTTGCATTAAACATAGTTTGTTTTAGTGGAATTTGCAAGTGATAGATTTTTAAATGCAAATCGTTTTATTTAATTATCCGCCGTGATTATATCCAGTAACGAAGTAATGAATATTCATCGAATTTCTGCAAATTTTAATGATATTTATAAAGCTTAACACAGTTCAATTTTTATGTAAAATATAATTTGCATCGGATTCAATAATTCGAAATCCAGTTCTTAGCAATGTTCTTCACCTATGCTCGGGAATCGAATTGAGGATTATTAGTCGCGCTTAGCACTCAGCCAACGAGACCGTCAAGTTTTTAAATAAATTAGCCCTAAATAATTATTCTAAACGCCACGAGTAAATAATCTCACATACATCTCATTAAGAATCAGATTGTAGCCAAACGCTAGCCTATAAGTTAGGGAGTTAAAATATCGTAAATTGTTCTGATAAAATATAAGTTCTTGCATAACAGGAACAGCATCTACATTTCCTGCTAACAACGGTATTAAGTCCTTATTTAAGCTCGTGTGGGTACCATGGAACATAATAGAAATGTCAACTCTAAGTGGCTTGTACCGTAAATGGCTAAATCCTTTCTCGCTTTTGAACACGATATTGAAATTTTTCAGTTTATGTTCACTTAATCGTCCCACAATTCAGTCCGTCCGAGCAATTAACTTACTTTTGTGACTTTAACGTATTAAGCTTCAGATTAAGCTTGTTAGTGTGACTGTTGTGTAAAACGTTACAAACTTACTGGTACTTCAGGATTAGTCCAAGTCTTAACTACATACTTCTTCAAAGCACAATGCTAATTAGTAACAAGATTGGCCTTCCGCTATATTAACGTGCCAAACTACGCACAGGTAACAGGTTACTAAAAAAATGTGTTAACATAATACTATTTCCATTTGACTGCCTCGTTAGTCGAAGGCTTGCGGACGCGAATGCGGTTCCAGAGTTCCTGGATTCAAATCCCGGGTCGGTTGCTGTTGGATTTTTCTAACTAGTATTTCTGATTTAAATTTCTAGTAATTGTTCGGGATCTCGATATGTGCTCGATGTATGCCAATAGGTTCATCCCATATTACGTTATGGAATGTAAACGAAACTAGTGAATAATAGGAGTGTACTGCACTCCTCCACCTACCCCTTCCGGGCTACAAGCGTGAGGTTACGTTACTAACTCCACGGGTTAATAGCGTTCCATTTTATCCAAAAACAATTATGTTGATTGTAATTAAGCGATTCATGTATCCACGAATTATTTGACAAATAAGGAGTATATTGAAGGACGTGGGTGCCGAGGCAGACCAAGGCTCACCTACCGTGACCAATACGTCAGATACTGACCAATGTGACAGTTAGGAGTCCCTGAAACAGTCGTGCATGTCTGAGCGGAATGATAAATGTAGAAGGGAAACGTCAGATCTGTATGGATGGAGATATTAGGACTCAGTAATATTTCAATAGCACAGGTAATATAAATAGATATTACAATATTCACTGCACTAAAAAGTTATAATAGGTTTCACAGAATAGTAACATAGAATTAATAGAATACATAAGAGTATGAAAGTATTTCAATACGGCCCAAAATGTCTCACGAGAATACCTTCACATTGAACGAATGGAGTGCTTGGTGCCGCGTACGTGATCGTCACGCGCGTCACGCCAGCGGTGTCCGGTGTTATTGCTCGCCGGGAAATGTCGTCGGGTGATAATGGAAGAGGAAGCGAAGTGTTCTACTTACACGCATTTTTCCTTACCTTTTCACATACCATCGGTAGACAAAGGTACCGTTTATATAGATCTGGCTACGAGTGTAGATAGTGTACACATATCATCATCACCAACATCAGCCTATTGTAGTCCACTGCTGAATGTTCGGGGCTTTGGGATTATGAATTATAATCCCTCAAGAGTCCAGTGAGGGGTCACGACCATAATCTCCACGCTGGACATGCCGGTTGGATCGCAGATCATAATCTCTCGCACTACCTGCGCTGCTACTTATAGGTGGCCAGGACATTTACCTGAGCCTAGACAGACTGCTCCATACCAAGATCTGCCATCGCCAGGTTCGATTGTCTCTTACGACACCATAATGCAGGCACAGGTTCAGGGAATGTATTCTTACTTCGCCCCGTCTTGGATGAACACACTAAGCTATGTAATATTCTATATTTCATAATTACTATATCATGACGTCAGGACCCGTACAGGTTAGGAAAAGAACTGAGAGTCAAATATCTCTAGTCCTTATCTTAAGCTTGCAGACCGGACATGCGTTTTCGACATTCAAAAGAATGTATTTGAAACATAATGCGCAACTAACTTAAATAAAGTTGCGTAGCTCGATGCTCTTATAAATTAGTCTTTTTTGATATAGATAGGGGCAATAAAATTAAACCGGAAATTGCATCCGATAGTTTTATCGAATGAGTAACGGCCGACCGCAGCTGCACTGCGCATTAGCATGCAACGTTGTATCATTCTAGTCGCTTTGTTTCTTTTCTGAACGATTTAAACTCAAATGACCGGCCGCCATGTGGCTCAAATTGTTTTTTTCTTGATATTTTATAGTTCACATTAAAACCCAAAACCTGACAGTGAAATTTCTTTGTAAATTTTAATGAAGACTTCAATAAAATGAAGATTTTAATAAAAACATTTGTTATGATGATATTCGCAACATTGTTTTGTTCTTTGTTTTAAAAGCAAATTCGGCACCCGATGAATTTGTCTTTTATAATATGAGCGCATCTTGCCGGACACGACTGAAAAATTATTTTATCAAATTTGCTTATAACAAAGTTGTCTTTTCTATCATGACGTTCTGATAAGCAAAGGTGATAATTTCGCCACGTACATTTTATGTAGCTATATGTATGTATAGAATATTCTGGCACCTCATTAGCACGGCGTAAATCAAAGCCATCTACTAATTATGTACCTATTACATACGAGGCACATAAATTATCCGATTTAAATCTAATTATCTTTTATAAATGTGACAATTTATATAATGTTCCAAATCACTCATTTTCAATATTCACATAATAAATCAGCCGTGTTGCTATTGTGAGCAGTAATGACCTAAAATTTGTATTATACATCATGTGTCGAATGACACCGAATGAATTGCCCGGTTCGGATAATACAAAATGATTCACAAAAATCCGCATAATGCTTATAAATATGTCATTTTTAGCAATATTTTTTTTACTATGTATTTCATATTTTTCAATCGGTAGACCAATCGATCAATCAGTCCGATAGGTATAGGTACGAACACGTTTATGAAATTTGCTACTTGTACTCAACCGAGATCCACCGCTCTCGGCGTTCTTTGATCTTACATATTGCTTGTGATTTCCAATCCCGCCATAGCTACAAACAACTATTTTTAGTTTGATAATTTCTTGGTAGCTTGCGGCAGATTGCGACGTATTAAATATACAATGTTTTTTTTATTTAGCAATAGGCTCGTGCTACATACCTATATACATTAGGAAAAGTTTTACGATTAATATCACAGCAAAAGTTGTTAATGGATATTGCTTAAAAAATTGATCGGTTTTTAACTACAATTTACTATATTTAGTTATAGAACAATTATAAAAGTTGTTTTTACCTTTCCTCACCACAAACCTACACTTACTGTCTAAAGTACTTGTGAATACTTATTGGAGAGGACGCAAAATTTAAATTTAAAACAAATAAAGATTTTTGTAATTTAGGTTTTCTAGTGTAAATTTTTGGTAATGGCTCGGGTTTGGCTTTGCGCCTGGCATATGCCTATAGGCAACCTCACTCATATCAACATATAAACGTAACTAGTGAAACGTGACTATATACTAAACTGTTCTACCTACTTCTTCGGGAATTGCAGGCGTGATGTTACGTTGTAGATTTAAGATAACGTAAAAAAAAGCAACGTAATGTAATTCCCAAAGAAGTAAGCAGAAGAATGTACTTCACTCCCAGGTAAACTAAGATGTTGGTATTAGATTACTTTTACAAACAACCCGTAAAACAATGAACACTAATTTCACTTGTTCAGCGTAGGAAACTATATTCTTGGCCCTTTTAGTTTAGTTTCTGAGAGGAAATCCGTAACTAAGAGTGCAACAATTAAAGGGTTTGATTAGGAACCTTGAAATTACGTAATTCCACATAAGACAATTCAAAAGATCATTGACCGTCATCGATTCAAAACTTCTCGAATAACATAGGTTTGTTTATAAAAAAGTACTAAACTCCGTTACAGTCTAATGTATTATACAATCAGTTACAGCAACCACCGAGAACTTTGTGACCTCAAGCCTAAAATAATTATTCATACTACACGATTAAGCCGTTGCACGCCAAGTTTACATTTAGGATTATTGTTATAATGTATTATGTATTATGCCCTAATGCATTCAGGGTCTCCACATACTTCGTACATAATTTAACAAGTAAGGACTTTAGCTAGCAGTTTAAAACAGCCAAAGCACATTCACTATATTTATCTCAAATGCCAAAATATTTTTGATTAACAAAGTCCAATTCGAAACCTTTTATTTATATGTACGCTAATACATTCACTTAATTGACATTAATTCACCGGGAAGGAAATTATCGCTTTCATCGGAAGTACGATTGTACGATCCCCGGATGTACAAATGGACATGAAACCTGGATCAGATTAACATAAAATCTGTGTACGTACAAAGCGCAGATGCAGGTTTTGCAAGCGGCGTACCGCAGGTGGTTCGGTAACAAGTTACGATAACAGTGTGTTGTTAAAATCGTGTCGTTAACTTAATCTTAAAATTTGTTTCACAAAAGTTTTTGCCCACTTTAAATATTCCTGTAACTTAACCTCCGGCTTTTTACAAATGAAAGCTTATAGGTAAGCAATATATTAGACACAAGAATCGATCAAGAAATTGTTGTGAATAGTTTTATAACGAACATTTCTCAAGTAATCTAGATTTTGTGTGAAATCAATAAAATACTGAAGAAAAAATTCTTGATCTAATCATACTCAATACTCGATTAAGCTTCTGTTGTTATATAATATTTGTAGGACATATGCTGACACTAATTGTCCTGAGAAGAGCACGAATCAGATAATTTTAGGTAAATATTAAGGATGTAACCACTAGTTACAATATAACTGTGTGTCGCAAACTATTGACTGGTTATTGGTTGACAGTATATTGATTGACTGACCCGTTGGTGCAATGGTCAGTGGAAACTGACTGTTGCGCCGGAAATCGTGGGTTCGATTCCCACCCAGAATAAATATTTGTGTGATGAGCTAGACGTTTCTTCCGTAT
>DWDU01004144.1:0-11003 GCA_018245575.1 Jemadia suekentonmiller | reverse complement strand
GTGTCACCACACGCCCTCTGCCGCCACCAGCTTACAACAACACGGATAACCATTTATTTATATATCACAGGAATTAACCATGCAAATAACAGTTTTTAATGAAAACATGAACAAGAAATCCGATTAACACTTTATACGGAAACAGGTTTTTACCACGCGTTAGCTAAGACCCTAATCAGGTCACTGCCGGTTTTAACTAAGAACACATAAAAGGAATAGACGTCTATATACTGCGAGAGTAAGATTAAAAAACAACTGCACTGCATCATAAATGCATACGTATTACAGAAAACTGCATTGTCTTCCTGACACCAATAAACTCGGTTTCAGGCGAGAGACAGGAACTGAACTATATTCGTCTTTATGTACGATAAAATTTAAAATTTTGTCAAAATAGTTATGGAATATAAAAAAAACAAACGTCAAATGAAAATTATTAATCCTAATATCATCACGCCAGTTCCTTCATGGGAGTAGATAGAAAGCACCGATTGTCAAATAAATGCTTTCGTTATAGAATTAAAATTCTTCTTCTGCATTCATCTCTCTTCATACATGAAGGCTGGTTTCAAAAACATTTAACTCCTCCTTCAGTCAGAATCTAAACTGGTCGACATGGATGAGTTATATGAGTCTTTATCGAATCGATTCGTAGGATTTCTTATCTAGATAAGTATTTGAATACGTAAAGTAGCAGATTCGTTAAGCCTTAATCATTGAAATTATAGATTACATAAGCTTTGTATATTTTAACAGAGGAATAAAATTTCATCCCGTTTCTTTCGTGCAAAATAAATGATTTTGGAACATCGTGAATGTTGATTTACAAAATAGATCAGAAACCTTCAGTCTTTCTATAATATTTTATTAGAAATTAATTAATAGATTGAATGTCTATTACCTATTTAAATTATGATGATGAATAATAATAAATGATTTTTACGTAAAGTGGTTGACCGCGGTTAGTCACGAAAAGTTAAAACCGTAAATGCCTGAGTCCAGCTGTAGTCGGAAATAATTTGATGTATCCGATGTATCCTAATTCAAAAACCATGTATCCAAAATGGAGATACTAAGGCCATAGAAACAGCCAACCCGTAATAAGATCCGTGTTGCCTTCTACAACACGAGTCACCATCAAATTGGCAGAGTCAGTCTGCGGCGACGTCGAGTGTCTTTCGATCTTAACTGTCGTGAAGGGTTAATTAATGAGCGAGACACTAGCATGCAATCGCCCGAGTGCGAGAGGGATGACGCTACGCTTGATAAGCGCCCTCGAATTTCAATTCCCTATTCGATACAGGCTGTAGTGCAATCTAATTTGATCAATGGATATTGTTGACGTTTATGAGCGTGTTCTGTCCTATAACTAGTTGTTGCTAGCCGGCTTTATTACACAGCCATTAACAGGATTCAACATTATCATCTGCGTCAACATTATAGTCAATAGTACCAAGGTCATCACCAACATCAAAATCATTACCATCATGATCAACTTCATCATTACCATCATGGACCCTGTTATTTTGTGACCTAATAAATAAGATAGTAAGAGGCTGGGCGGCTTTTTCTGGCCCTTTGGTTTTTCCACCGTTGGAACCTGGGTCTCTTCTTAGGATTAGAGGGTTAAGGGCATAGTCTGCCACGCTGGCCGAGTATGGGTTATAAGTTCATACGCCTTAGAAATCAATTTTTTTTTTGAGAACTCTAAGGTTTGTAGGTTTCCTTACGATCTTTTAATTCACCGTTAAATCAAGTGATATTTAATCTTAAAACGCAAGTTTTGTAAATAGATGCGCGCTAGGATTTGAATCCAGACTCCAGTGTCCCGGATTTCGGACCCGGACTCCGGAAGTCGAATTTCAAATTACTGGGCTATCACTGCCGTAAATCTAAATTAGAAAAATCTAATTTTCGCCCGGGATTTGAACCCAGAACATCCCGATCGTCAGTCGCGTTTGTAACCAACACGACCAAATAAGTCTGATACAAAGCAGTAATTATACATAGTTACTATTACATCTAGTAAAGTACGTCAACTTATCACTACGCTTGTAACCCCCAAAAAAAGATAAGTGCAGTACATTACCACGTTTCACTAGGTGACGACCTTCTATGAAATAGGTAGCGAGCCTATTGCCACACTTCGAATTAATATCCAGACATGGGCCACTTATAGAAATTTCAACCAGTAATTCTATGTAATTTAGATAACTCTAAAAGTACCCTAACCAAGATTTGAACCCAGGACCTCTCGATCGGCAGTCGACCTCGCAGCAACTTGACCAACGAAGCAGTGAACTAATACAATTGAGTTTCACACGTGGTAATGTATCAGTTGTATACACTTAATAGATATTATCATTTTATATTATGATAGTTCAGTACACTGACAAAGGGGTTGCAAATAAATTGAAGCAATGTGGAACACACCTTCAGATCTTGTGGTAAAATGCTAGGAAAAATATACTCACGAAACATGCTTCATTATGATTTAATAAAAGGTATAAATTACGGCCCATTTATTTTTTAATAGAGTTTCCACAAATTTTAAGGGGAATTAATTTTAAAGGCACGCCAAAAACCCTTTCGGTTCAAGATTGACTTGCTTTTTGAAACCCATATTTTTCATAAATAATAAGAAATAGACGATAAGTTTTTTTTTATCGAATTTCCAATGAAAAAAAAAAGGAAATGTGAGTGATGTAAGAATGAAATATGTGTGAGCGCGCACAAGTCACATTTATCAGCAGATCGGCTCGCGAGCGAGACTGGCGCCCGCCGGGACTAAGTATAGGCCAGGGACCGGTAACGTGATCATTAACGATACTCTTTACGCAAAATTATATATGTTAGTGTACATCAGAAAGTAGCTAAATTTTTCTGTACATTTTGAAATTAACAGTATGATATTTTAATTAACATAATCTTATTTCATACGGTATGCTGTCTTTCTGGTTGAATGCATTTGAGATGTTTGCAACAGGCGACTCACATTATCATTATCAATTTTATGCATCTTAAACCTATAAAAACGAACAAAAATAAACAAAATTATCACATTTTTATTAAACTCGATACTCGTCAATATTAAACTGCATTAACTTTTCTCTTGGCGTTTCCAACGTAATAAATCCACCAGCCCCCTGGCAACATCCCTGAAGTTTTCCCAAGTAACAAATTGGCGAACATTCTTACACATGTTCCTTCCAATGGTTAAGTTTCCGAACGGCAGAATTTTATACTTTGCGCTTGTTTTGAGATATTAAGGGGAATTTGTCATGAGCTTTCGTTACGTATTATCGTGAGTGCTCTGGGAATATTCGGCAATTTTTTTCATCCTTAACGGCTCGTTACTTGTAATTGCGGCCCAGGAAATTCCAAGATGGATTGGGATTTGTTTGATGTATTCTAATTGAGAGGATGAACTAAATTCACTTTTACTTAATGTACATTTTTATCACAGTCGCTCTGACTATATTTTGTTGTTATAATTAATATAATTGCTTAACATGCGGACTGTTAACACTGCTGACTGTATATAGAGACTTCAATATTTAACTACTGCCAATTAGCATTTCTCTCAAGACGGTTTTTGAACGATTAGATTTTGTTCCGAGCTTTTGGGGCATGAAACAAGCTTAGGATGTGATTTTTAGTAACAAGAGCTTATAAATACTATTCACAGCATATCTAATTACTTAAAGAGTATTAATGAAGGCTTAGGTAATTCAGAAGAAAAGTATAGTAACAAATAAAAGTTTGTCAAGTCCTGAATTTTGTAATGACGACTTAAGACCTTGTACGTCCCAATTAGACCCGCACCGTTCCAACAATCGTTTAGAGCAGAGTTTGGAAACTTCTAAGCTTTCTTCGCACGGTCCTCGTTTCACTAAGCGCGGTGCACCAGTAGCGTCTCCGCGGAGCTACCTCCAGGAGTTCAATATCTTCAGTTATATATTTTCCCTACAATGTCTGTACTAGATCGCATATAATGTATTTATATATTTTCATCGCTCGCAAATACTTACATGATAAAAAGAAAAAAAAATACACGCCTGTAATCCCCGAAATGGTAGGCAGACGAGAGTGGTACACTTCCACTTTTCACGAACTTGTAACGTAATCGTAACTAAATTTGTCACAAATAATTTTTCATAAATTTTTCCCACAGTACAAGCAGATATTTTTATAATACAGACGATAAATTATATTTCCCTTTAAGCTTCAAGCCTCGTGTGTAACGAGTGGAGTCCGTATCCAACAGTGGAACCATAAAATAATTGTCTGTCCGGATAGCCCAATTAGAGAAATACGTGAGTAAACGGGCACATAATTTAATAATGTAAAAACAGATTATACAAAGTAACGCAAAATATATCCAAGGAGGTGGTGGAAATTGTCCCAAATGCTCGCTAGAGGGCGCCGTCAAAGCGCACAGTTGATTTAGCAAGCATTTCGCATTCGGCTAATTTGACTGAGAGTCTTCCCTCTCTGAACCAAGGAACTACGTTAAAGGGATATTTTCGAAACATTTGGATGTGGCATTATTTTTTCTTATTGAAAATGATATGTCCATCAGTGGACACAAGTAGGCTGATTATGATGATAGAATGTTCTTTTATTAGGTAAAAATACTAAAATAATTCCTTATAATATTATTAAATTATATATAGTACAATTAGATATATATTACATATTTCATTTATATATCAAGTAGAAGCAGTTGGAAGCTTATCGTAATGTTTCCATAACTAAATATGTACATCCTTAATCTTATTTTGGAAGTTATACATTATTATGTTTAGATATCAATTCATGAAAAAGTTAAAGTTTCGGGGCGATCTTTAAAAGAGCATAAACACTATCTAGGCACGGACACGGTCTCCTGACAGAATATTCTTGTTTTAGTAGATTAATGCGATTATCTACTACACTGGCTCTATGCAAATCGGTGAAGAATACGGCATATCCACGTAAAACCAAGAGATGTGACTCCATCAGGGGCCCACCCCGCCTCCGTCTGATTGCCGACGTCGCAAATATTTATTAAATAAATATTGAGTTGTTTCATTTGTTCGTGCCCGCCGACGCGGCCGCGCCGCTGACGCCGGCGCGGCAGCTATTTGCGTTTTGTCTGCCTCCGGCTACGCGACTTGGGAATCGCGTTAGACGAAATTACGAATGGAGTTTCGAAGTTCCGTTCGAAACGACACATTTGCATTAAATTAGTTCTAGGCGGGAACTGCTTGTGTTCGTTTGGAAACTTACTACAATACACATACATAGTGTATGTATGCGTGTACGTCTTCCCAACGCATGTGCCCAGCGTGGGGGTTATGGGCAAAAAGCTCATTTGCAGAGACCTATGTCCGACCTGATGCTGACTACTACAATAATAATTTTTGTATATATTTAATACTACCACGTATTTTATGCTTCATTCTGTAGAATGTTGTTTTCAATCGAACCTCTTTAGTTAAAAGGACCATCTCAGTCTTCAGGAGGAGCAAATCGTCTGGAGATACCGCTTCTAATAAGACGAATACTAACACCAACTGCGTTCATACTAATTTATACAAAAGAATGAAATGACATTTATAGTACTATTTCTAAGGTCATACTCGAGTTGGATTATTGATGTCCAGCCAAGACAGCGGCCACTTGTGACTATTTCCTGTTGGTTTGCAATTGTTTTCTCATGTATTATCATCATCAGTAACCTTTTTAAGCCACACCACAGCCTTCAAACCGAAACTGAAGTTGTTACAGTAACAACAGTTTGGCGATAAAGAACGGTGTTGCGATGTCATGCTTCCCCGGGGAAAATTATATACATGTATTAACACCCATGCATTGTCAAACACTTTTGTTGTTAACAAAAACAACCAGTTACTCGCGCACACACGCGAAATGTATGCGATCAAAACGAAAAATATTTCTCCGCCGCGCTCACATTGTTCATTCTTCTTTGTGTCCGGATTGCTTTGTTTGCAATTTCCAGCTGTTTTTTATTTTTATTTATCTTTGACTAGAACACGCGCAATTTGGCTTTAGTACCAGCATTTGTTAAAAAAACGAACCCTGCAAATTTCATGTTGAACGGTTGAAAACGATCTCTCCCTCTCCACGTAACTACATAGATGAGACCGCATCTACCCACAAGTATTACTGTATCAGGGTAATAATAGAGCAGCTTACAAAGTAGTTGATGCCGATTGGCAGAGCAAGGGACAGGGACGAAATGATTTGTCGCGCTATCAATATTAATGATCTCTACATCTTCACAATACGATACATCTTCACAATACAATATATACAACTATGAGCGAATGGATATGTATTTTTCATTTTGTATTGTATTTCTGCAAACTGGTAGTGTTTATATATGAAAAGTTGCAGATCGACCTCCGTGGAGTACTATTGGAAAGACCCACACCCAGCGGTGGACTGAAACGGGCTGATGATAATAACAATTTCATAATAGTTCATTAAGAAACAATACATTTTCCGTTAATGTCCATTGTTGTATCAATAACTGATTTGGACCAAATATCTTAATGACATTTTTTGTATTGAATCATACAATTCAACTAATCGCTTTAATTAGTACAATTGGGTTATCGTGTTAATTAACAATAAATGTATAAATTTTTCTCTTCAACTGCCTCGCTGGTCGGATCGGTAGAAAACGTGACTGCCGATCGAGAGGTCCTAGATTCAAATCCAGTGTCGAGCACTATTGGATTTTTCTAAGTTAAATTTTCTAGTATTGACTCGGATATGTGCCCGGTAAATGACAAAAAGCAAACCACCTATTCCATAGCATAACGTAAACGTATTTAGTGTAACGTGGGGCTTACTACATTCCTTTTCGTACCTTTTCGGGGATTATAGGCGTGACGTTATGTTATGTAAATTGCAATATATTATCTCTAGTATTTAACTAAAAACTATCGCATACATTACAAACAGTCAACAACACCAGTGTCATGCATGCTGCGCCCAATGTATTGTACTCACCGAGAAGACAAACGGCGTGGAACAACGCCACGAGCACAAAGGGAAGCCGGACATTGTGCGTACTCAATGCAATATATTGATAAAAATAACATAGTTTAATTAAATTATATTACTCTCAATGGATGTGAGTGGGTGGATTAAGTAGAGTGTTGGTTCGACACCAAACCCATTCAATCGTAGGGAGTAGTTAGCGGCGATCTGTTAATTTCGTCGACGGCAGCTTATGAAGACCCGTCGGACGTTGACAACTAACTAGTCAGGCAGTCATGAGTTAAGCCGGTAGATAATTTAGTCATTTATGTAAATACTCAAGAAACGTTTAACAGTATAACCTAAATGTTGCAACTAGAACTTCGTCTATTGTACGTTGTATATTTTATATAGGATTGCTCTGAACACAATCTTAGACCCGTATATTAATTAATTTATTTATTCATCCATTATTGTTCGTAATGCAAACTGGTCATCATATTGTTCATTAAGAAAAAAATTGCTCGTTTTCTGAACAGTACAATTTGCAACACATACACTACTGTTTTGTAGGAGGAATACGATATTATTTTGATATTTAAGTCAATATTTCAATGTTATTATTAAATTTATTTTAATGACCACTAGTGATAACCACCGAACAATTTAAAATAATCAAAATATGTTAAAAAAGTAAAGTATATAAATACATACTTTCTAAATAATCAATATTGAAATCATTAATTCGAACTTAAGGTGTTTCAATACTTCGTCCGTTCAGCCTGTAAAGATTAACAAGTGAACATTGGCGTCGCTAGTAAAAACTACACATTGTGGACCAGGTTTAGTTTGTTAAAATACAAACGACGCACAACTGAAAGTAACTGAAAAATACATGAGAAATAATATTACTTCTTTTGTATATTTCGCTATAAATGTCAACGTTCCTGGCTCCCGACGCATAGAACCGTTTTCTGTCATAGTTAAAATTCAATACGGGACGTCGATGCCTGCACGAGCGAGCGCATATGTTGATATGTTAGTATACGATTTTACACATGTATAATTCCGATTTCATTATTAAACATTTTGTTAATATTTACATATATCGCTGAACTTAAACTTAGCGCGAAATACTATCGTGCCCGAGGACATGTACGATGTGTGTACATGATTAAATCATGTAAATATTTTAGGATAGACTTGACTAGTTTCAGACCTAACGAGCCCCACTCTGAATTCGCTGCCGTCGATGGAAATTCAAGAACAAGAACTTCGCTTAAGTCCAAAGAAAAAACATATATGTGTTCACCGTGAAATATTGTTTCTATAATCGGATTCTCGTTATATATTTTGATATTATTCCGCATAGTTTAGATTCGTTTACAGTATTCCAAAAACACGAAAACCAGAAGGGCAGTAACAATAACATTTAAAGATAATAAGTAAGTACTACACTCCGCTTCCTACCTCTTCGATTACAGCCGTGATGTTACGTTACTTATACATAATTTAACTTACGCCTAAACATTGCCACCAACATGAATGACAAGTAAACGATAGTAAGTAAGCCTCCATCAATATTCCAAGTACCGCTTATGCAAAATGTTCTAGTTGCTTCCACTACACAAACTTCACCCGTCGCCCTGACCACGGCGCTGGCGGCGACTGTCGCTACACAAGCCTGCCCATATTCATATATATAGTTCTTACATACATCGTGTTTCAAACGTGGCTGATGTTGAAAGAATGACAGAACAGATGGGCATTGCGAGTGACAATGAACACAGGAAAGTAAGTAAGGAAAGATGAACACAGTAGGAAACCACGGCTTATCTATGTAGACCACATAGATTAAATGCTGGCTGACGGGGAAGCAGGAGTCTTTTAAACCACCATGCGTATATAAAAGGATTGATGAATGTGGAGGAAGCACATAAATCTGTAAGGAAGAAGGTATTTCGTACTCGGACCTCTCTGGCTACCCTCTAAGAGACCCGTGGTGATGGTATAATAATGATAAAACTATGAATGCTACACAGATTCCCTTGACCGTGTAAAAAAATTTACTCACTATTTCATCATTCTTATAGCAAATATTATTAATTTTTCAACACACGTTACTTAAACACAAAGGGCTAGGCGATAATTTGAATACCGGACAACTAATACGGAACGCTGAAAGCTAAGCCAGTCAATTGACACTGTATGTTGCAACTAGATCGATCTTGGAAAAAAATGGTACAGAAGTAATTCAAAAGCTAATAACTGACTACATAGTCCTTATGTGTAATAAACTGCATTAGGAATTATTTTTTTAATTGAATTATACAATCTGTACAACTAATATTCTTAACATTGACTTACGTATTTGATCAGGAAGCCAACACAAGAAGCCTTCAACCTGACCACAGCCACAGGGTGGTTCATCAATTTTCCCCGAATAGTTTGTTTACAGCGCAGTTGGACAGCCCCAGTCAAAACTTCCACGGCGCTCTGACCGAGATAACATAAACAGCATTATGGTACAACGCTATATCTGACATTTAACAAATTGTTCTCGTCTGTACTTCACCCAACCATGTTATCATATTGGCCTTGAGCGTTGATCAATTAAATGTTTGTGTATATAAGTATATATAAGATAAAAACAACATTCCCGCAATGTTCAATAATAACATAAAATAATATTTTGAATCCATTTGTATAATAGTTAATTTTGTTATAATGTATTTTGTAATTATAAAATATGCTTATTTTTCTTCTTTTTTAAACGAATTAGCAGGCAAATTTCTGCCAACCAAACTAATTATTTTGTATTGATTGAATCTACAGTTTGCTTACATTTATATTTTATAATAAAGTACTTCAAGAAAATTTAGATTACATGGAAAAACATCTGGGTATTTCACGCTACTACATTTGGGCCAATTGAGACAAACGCAATGTCATGAGTACCAAGTTGTTACCAAGTATATTGTAATTTATTTTATGCCTTTATTAACGCACAATTTTAAAAATGTAATCATATGTAGGGCCGCGCTTTACCGCGTCAAACGCGCGTCGTGGAGTCTGACGAATTGATATATTTTGTTTATACAAATTTGCACGTTAGTTCAAGAACATAGAACTCAATATGCTATTATGGGCTGAGTATATATTGCGCCACTCAACTGAGCCTACTTCATTCTCTCACAGGCTAAGCGCTATAGAAAAGTGTTAGTACATTTTAGTGTCGCGTTTTGGTTACATCGAATTTCAAATTACAGATGGAGCTAAAAAAGTTTTTATTTAAAAAAACTGTAAACTAACTGTAAAATAACTGATGTTGTAATTTAGCTAAGTTGTCATATTATATACATTTTAACATTTGTCAACTTACAAGTGTTCATTTAACTAAATTAACCGTTAAAAAGATTCAGTTAATAGGACCTGGTAGCAGCTACTTCTCACCTAAAAGCTCTCATTTCTACCGGTTAATGTTAGCCATTCAGAATGCATCAAGTAACAATGCGACGTGTCTATCAAAGTAACGGACTTTGCTCCGTGCTGTCCACCGACGAGGAATCCTAAATCGTACATTTGTGACGGCGTTTCGAGAACTGGCTTTAGTATTAAGCTTCTAGAGCAAACTCTGCATTGCATTACTTGATTGCAGTGCTTTAATTGCAACTAGTCCCCTTCATTTTTTTTATTACATGCATTAATTCCTATTATTAGCTATGTGAAATAGTATTTTACAAAGTTAGTGTCATAGGTTTGCTATAGACACATATTGATACGTTTTAATCCTAAAATGTTTTTAGTTTCCATGTCATGTGTATTGACGTTTAATTAGTTCACGACCGCGTCGTGTTGGTTGTAAGTGCGACTGCCAATCGGAAGATCCTAAGTTCAATTCCCGGGTGGGGCACTACTAAAATTTTCTAATTTAGATTTTATTTATATATTTTATAGTAGTGGCTCGGAGTCTGTATATGTGCCCGATGCATGGCAATAGGCTCACCACC
>DWDU01004143.1:0-11004 GCA_018245575.1 Jemadia suekentonmiller | reverse complement strand
CCTACCTCTTCGGGGATAACAGGCGTGATGTTACGTTTTTTTTTTTTTTTTTTGTATATTTATTCTTGAAGACCTGAAGTGTTTCTACATTCATCACTCTCCATCACGCGCGCTGGTTTCGGAGATCTGTCTCCCCCATCAGGTTTTACCTGACCGTTTATGGTAGGTACCTATATAATATAATAGGTATGTGATTTAGATTCTTATTTTATCTTATTTTGTCATTAGTTTAACTGGATTACTTAAACCGATATTGGTTTAATCTTTGCGATTAATGGTAATACGCTCACCCCATACTTCATGGGACGAACTATATATGTTAAACGTGGGAGTAGTGCCTCTGCCTACCTCTACAGAGAAAACAGGCGTGAAATTACGTCAAACATATGCTCAAAACAAGCAATTATTACAAATCATATACTTGTATGGGAATCAAACGACAAGACATACAAACGTCCAAGTTGCGCTGCGTTTCTTAGATAAAAGTGTCACGTGCGTTAGGTTAATGCGCGCACGCCACGCGTGCCGGCGCACGCGGCATTCCGGCACGCCGCGCGGGCGACATTACACACAATATGTATTTGATTATTATAACAAGGGTCCATACCATTGTTCTTTGTATATGTCAATCATAGATAAATAAATTATTCAAGAGATGTATTCTTTTTTATTGGCTAACTGGTAGACAAGCGAACTTGACGCTGAGCCGGGTTTGAGTTCGATTCTCGCTTGGGGAAAATATTTGTGTGATGTGAAACTAACGTGTATTTGCGTTGTAATTGTAATTGTTGAAATTGACACATGATACTAGAAAAGCAACTACAATCGCTTATTAAAACGACACTCTACTCGTATTCAATATAAAATAATTATCGAACACAATAAACATTTCAAGTCCTGCGTTATTACGATAGTGTTATACACAATAGCCGTCATAATAGTTCGGACACTCACAATGGAAATTACAAAGGACCCTGCACCCTAGCTTCACGAAACGGCGAGCCCGGCGCGCGTATGCACTCCGCTCACACAACATATTTACACCCGACAAAAACTTCATTGTGCGACACAAAGCTCACTCTGACGCGTTACTTCGAATACAAAGTTCCATTCGTAACCCTACCCGCGGTGAGGCGGCGAGAAAAAACCAAGTGACGATCTCGTTTTCTTTTTACAAAAGCCAACGGCTGCACGTGGTCGCGTTGTGGTCTAGCTCCTTTTTTTTCCATTACCCTTTTAAGAAAGTATTATGGCATGTAAAAGTCTCGGGGGAGACAGGATCGGTTACTACAAGTTTCGGCGCCGAGTATATCGGGTTCACTGTGAACCGAAGTTGGACTAATGAGCCGTGCTTTGATTGTGTATTGCCGTATGCAATTGAACACGACAATATTCTTGATAGCCGATAAAAGTATTCATTACATTGAGGGACGCCGATGGCTTGGTTTCTTTTCATTTTATTGGAATGTGTCAAATTATTTTTCTACTCCAATAAGACTAAGTAGTGTCTCTAGTCTACTGTTTTCTTACCGTTTTAAATGACAATTTGATAAATAGCAAAGTACCGCTCAAGTACAGTTCGATTACGTTGCTAAGCCACTTTTAATTTAGGTGTAATTACAATGTCGGAATCCCACAACTGGGCAAGCATGTTTCGTCGCAATCCCAGGAAACTATGAGGAAAATACCATAGGCACCATAATGCATATATACAAAGTCAAAGATAAGGCCTAATCACTTAAGTGAGACTGACCATTATTAGCCGTATGTTTTATATGATTGGATTCACTTACGATTTAAATAACAATTAATATCGTGTAACTTTTTGTACTTAATTCTCTAATTACCTCCAGTATTTATTATTACTATTAGCTAATTCAGATGGCGGTGAACGGGTTTCAACTCGCCAACATCTTTTGGCAACTGGCAATTGGCAACTGTTTTATACGTTTCGGTGTGGCCTCGATATCGACTATTCACCTATAATTTTATAAATTAGTGTAATGTATTATACCACTAGATACATTCAAGATATGTTTATATTATATTGGGATCAGATGGGACGCGGCTTGTCTCGGCACGGCTACAAATACCCGTAAGTCCTATGTCCTTTAGGCTTCTATTAGGCCTATGTCCAGCAGTGGACTAAGACAATCTTATGATAACGATAGTGGACACGTCCCATGAGTTTTTAAAATTTGCATCGTATTTTTAAAAAAAAATTAACTATGCTTACTTCGATATCGGATTTAATTTTTATGGTCCAAAATAGCCCTAACGTATCGGATGATGTGTAAACATCGTTTGGCTAAATATGCGCGAAATATTTTATCGACGATCAAACTGCTTAACTTCCCGCCATGTCTCGAAAGTATCGTCGAATTACGAAAACTAATATGGCGATCTATAAAATGTTCCTTAAATACGCGAAACATATTCATACTGAGAGTAATTTGCCGCGTTTATGCGAAACTCATTTTACCCACTGTCTTTAGTACCTACATTGCTTGTGTATAAATTATTGAAATAACATGCGATATCAGGAAGGTTTTTTTTCTCTCTATATTTCTCTCTTGTTTTTATATATCGTTTCGTTAAAGTACACACATATATTGTTTACAGGTATAAATATTCTAGAAAATCATTATATAGCCGTCATTTTATTTGTAGATATTTTCGTGCGATCTAATCTGTATACGGATGATTATGTCATCGTATAAGACAATATAATATTTGTTATACCAAAACAAAAAACTTCAATACTTAAAGTATAAAAAAAATATTTATGTTTTTCTTTGTAGGATCTTAAGTACTCGTACGACTTTTCATTAATTTATCTATTTAACTTATTATCTTATCCAATGAGATAAATATCAGCGCGCGTAAAGGATTCTGCGACCATCTTATTGGAACTTGTTGAAATTCTAATTAACATAGTATTTTCACATTTACATATTCGTAATTTTATTGATTGTACAATCACGACCGGCATTACGGCGTAAGCAGAGTCCACCGAGCGTTAAATTTCTCCATCCTCATAGAGCTGACATGCTTTCATATTCATAACTCTTCATCGCATACACTACGCCGATTTTTGAGAGATCTGACTGCCACATCACCTAGTGTCTGACCTATTTAGTCAAATAGCTGAATCTCAGTCTCCCTCGGCACCTGCCGTCTCTATAGTATACTGGTTTATATTGCGTCATCATTAAATCGAGTTTGGATTTGTAATGCGGTATATTACTATATATTTATAACAGTAAATTCTATATTTACATTATTTACAACCGGAAATTATTAACTTGTTACTAACTAACGAGGACTTATCAGATCTACACTTGATGGTTTAATCAGTTAACTTCATAGTTAGTCAGACTTTATAGTTTCATTCAATTAACTTGTAAAACAAACTTTCCACGTTAATTTCTGTTATGGCACTATAATTTTAGTTCAGTTTTTATTACCGTGGATATAGTAAGATTTTAATGATGCCTAGAACTAGTCGAGTTACTCCTTAGTTTACGTACAACACCGGATATTGTGTAATAAATTAATAAAATGATAAATGTCTAAGAAACATTTCCACACACGGCCATTGATCGCAATCTAGGCAGGGTCTGTGCAGTGGCAACCAAACGACTGATAAACTACGTATATACTTACGAGTACATATGGTACAAGCGAAGTGGGTACTTAAAAATCAAGTATTCATAACATTGTCAACTGATTTTGCATTTTGCATAACTGTATAAAGAAAGGATTATTAAGGTATTGTTCTATCTTCTTTCTTTATAAACGCACGCGATCGAAACACTGAAATTTATTTAAATGAAAGTTTGTATAACAATAAATATGGTTTCTTTATGTAATAATAAAGTAGTTTTAATACTTATCTTTGATTTAATTTTTTCCCAAGACTATATTAACTTTTTACTGGCCTCCAGAGTTAGTGTGGATTACAAATCCGTAATTAACTTTTATTGTTAAAATCTACTGCGGTGCTTAATTGAACTTAACATATCTAGACATTTAAACTAAAGAATGACAAGTTTAACATTTTACTCTTTACTTGTAATAAATTGGATCTTATGGGACTTTAATAGTCATTTAATGGTTATGAGGTACTAAGCGGCATTCTATGTAGATAATGTAATTTTTAATTAATTGAAATAATCATTACCAACACGTTGAAATACAATAATATGTATAAATGTGCATGTAATGTATCTTGAGGTTCATCTCAAGACATATGTACAATAAGATATTTATTTATTATGATAAAAGAAGATAATATTGGTTTTGTATAAATTATGATCTGAGGAGGTAACAAATGTATAACTGACGGTCAGAACCAGTTCTTTGGGATCGTCTGCTTTAATCCACTGCTGACATAGACCCCCTTAAAACAGAAGTTCCTACCAGCATTCTCCATGTGGCTTCGTTTCAAGTTAAATAGTTATATCGCACCAGGAAACGTACAGAAGAAACTTTTTCTATGCTAATCAATACGCAATCATGTAAATAGTATCACATCAAATGATACTAGAAACGAGCTATAAATATATATCATCGCTGGCTCACGAGCGAGCGAAGGAAATGATTTATCAGGCCGCAATACGTGATTCTCGAATGCCGCAATACCGATTTAATCGCAGGAAACTGCAGCGGAACTTATCTATCCAGCAGCTGGCCGTGATTCATAATGCTGCGATAGGCTTGTTTATTCTGTTAGAACTTTAGAAGCGCCCGCGGTGCCGCGCTAAACGGCTCCGGGCACCTTGTTCACCATGCTAAATTATGCGCCGCGCACTCGTGCGACGGAAGCGTGCGGAGTTTAATGCTGGTGGATTTGCATCTATTTTGCGATAGTCAAATTTGCGTTTTCTAAGTTAACGTGAATTAAATAAAGGATACTCTTTTAAAACGGGATATGTTAGAAAACACTAAACGCTGTAGAGCACGAGTATTTCTAATAAAACAATTCGTTTTAGACCAAACACGAACATCAACGGGCGTCTATGAATATTTGTAAGCGTCTATTCTAAGTCGCGGCACGTCAAAGCGTCTATTCGTAGAAGTGTAAGTAAAAACCGGGCCGTAGCGCGCGCTACCGCTCGCGTGCGGCGCGCGCGCCTCCCGCGCCGGGACGCACGCGCGGGCGCACACGCACTGTATATAAACCAGCCGCCCTTCCTGATTCGATCATTCCCTTCTGGCGCTCCGCGTGTGCATGTCGCGTCGCACCAACGTTCACTTTGTAAATACGTAGACGTAATCTGTACATACGTAGACGTAAACTGTAAATACGTAGCGTAACTGTTAGTTTTACGTAGGCGTAAGACTTAGTTATACGTAGACGTCACTTAAGTTCGTAGCTTGTATTAGTTGTAAAAATGTGTCTCGTTAACGGAGAATCGCCTTCCCCGAAGAAGAAGGAGGCTGCGTCGCCTCGCTCGCCTTGGATGAAGCTCTTGAACCTCCAGGTAACCTTTTTACTACTTATCAGTACCGTTTCTCTTAACTTAATTAATTTTCTAATGCATTTTCGATTTATATTGAGAATTCCACTGTGCTTTCAAATAGTTATTTACGTTACTGATTTTGGATTATGAACTGTTATTGATAAGTGTTTTCTTTTACCTTTATAGAGCTCCAAGCCGAAGCTACCGAGAAAGGTGACAAGCTCCGCTCGAGTTAACCTTAACAGGTGTTGGTCGAAACTGGGAGAGCTGATCTCCAATTCGTCTCCCCACACTGACCTGCCATCGCAAAAGACTACCTACCTCGAGGAACCACTGCTAGTACCGTTCTCCGAATACTTCTACCCGTTGAATCCGGTCAAACCGGTGCCAGTAGAAGAAAACGACAACACAGAGAATCAAAACATTCTTAACTCCAGCCGTTTTGAACTCATCAACTCAGAAGACTTAGAAATCAGTGAGAACATGGCTAACGAGGTTCGTGAAATCTGCTATTCGGCGACGAAGAACGGCTGTTTCGTATGTAAACTTTGTTATTGATCAATTAATTGAAATCAATTGAAATCGTACATAAACTTTGTTATTAATCAATTAATTGAAATCAATTGAAATCTTATATAAACTTGGTTAGTAATCAATTAATTGAATTCGATCTTACGTCTTCCATTTACATCTAAAATCAATTAAAAATTCTCGGTACTAATAATGCAGTGAAAACAAAATCGTGTCTTCCTACTTTAGATTTAGTGTGCGTTTTATAATTGAATGCAATCCAGTCTTCCATTAGGATAGTAGTGGGTGATGTTAATACAATACTTTTACACGAGTTGTCGTTTGTGTGATTTTTAATTAATTGTACCTATTTCTGTGGTTTTAGCTTTAATTGACAACTGGTTTTCAAGTGTTGTAATATCAATCCGCGTAAATTAGTTTTCGGTGTAATTTTACAGGTTAAATTGTCATTTCAAGTTTTGGTACACAGCTTTAACGTAAACTGCACTGTAGTTAAGAATGCACCAACTTCCGGTTAGTTCATTTTCTCTCTTCTTCTGTATCGTAATTCTGCTTAATATTTCCATAATGTACGTCCAATGTCTTCCATTAGTTTTTAAGAGAATTATATGTCTGTGATATGAAAACAATCGAAGCTTTAACTAGTAATAGATAATAGTATAGTTGCAAAATATATAGAAACTTGAATTATATAACTGATATTTTATAGTAATGCCACTGAACTTGATAGAAATCAAAATATATTTCACTTAGAATTGTTCATTTCCTTCCATTTCCTGAACATAGTTCTATTTGTAATATATTTTACATGCGCATCAAATGCTAATAGCGTTTATCTTGTTCTGTGACATTTATAAGTTTAGTAATTAGATAAATATGTCTCGAAAGCTTTAATAGTTTTAAGATTTAACTTCAAACTTATGTGTGTAGACTAAGATACATGTAGTTCGTCTATATTTGTTACTTAATGGGTAAATAATTTACTTTTCACATCGCAGAAGTGGGCCGAGCGTGCCAATCTTAATCGTAGCTCTTACTTTTAGTTACTATTACCGTTACTTATAGTGTAAGTCCCTAATGTTGCATGGTTTTTAAAATTAAGATTTAATTTCTTCGCTCTTACGTTATTATTCAGCTCGTTACATCGAATTTAGATTAAGATTGCTTTAGATTTCATTTGTATTGTTAATAAGGTTAGCTTGTAGACCATTTTCGTAGACTGATTGTTAAGAAATTCTAAGACTTTCGTTTGATCTCTCAATAAATAAAGATATTCAAACAATACGTTTTGCCTTTTTATGTTGACCCAAGTATATAAATAATAACAAGTATACAAGTATACAACAATAATATTATATTTATGAAGAATTCCAAAATTATGCTAACTGCGTACAGGGCTCACGCAGGGGTTAAAAAGGATCGCATTTTAATTTATTCCAATACAAGATAATAAATACACAAATAATTGGATGCCCAGTATTGAAAACCACTCAAATTAAAAAGTATCAACTAATGAATCCAATAACGTTATCAGCAGGAACGATTAACACTACACATGCGAGCATTAAATACTATCCCACTTATGATTTATTCCAACGCAAGTTCTAATGACATTAACTACTCAAGCTTACTCACAAACCATACCTACTCTATGAAAATTACATACTATATTTGTAATTTCTAACATAAGATGTAAGAAGAAAAGTATCAAACGGCGATTTAGATATTTTTAATGTCGCAACTCACATTGATTCATAAACTATTATTTCATTGTGAACACTACTCATATGAGCATTAAAAATTATCCTACTTAATATTTGTTCTAATAAAAGATAAATTGAGAAAACAGAAATAATACATATAATAGTGAGTATACATTCTATATTCAAAAATACTCAAACTTAATTATATCTGTATGATAAACAGGATGGAAATATGAAAAAAAACTTTACCCAAAATGTTTAATTAATTGTATTTTCAAAGGTAGGCACGCGAGTGTAGTACACACCCACATGTCACCGGTTATGTAGAGCCACTACTAGAAATTGTAATTGGAAATTCTAAGATTTCCAGTTATTGTATAATTTCTAGACATTCTAAAAGAAGAAATTCTAAGGAAACAGAAATTCTAAAAGGGAAATTCAATAGGACCCTAGAGAAACTCAATTGTACCCAAACAGGGATTTGAACCAAGGACATTGCGATCGCAAACGCGCATGCACACACTCGACCGACGAGGTAGAAAAATATATCATCAATATTAAATTTGAATTTAAACTTGAGTATTATTGTATCTTAACGCTGGGTTCTGTCTCTAAGGCGTGTGAAGTCTGCCAACTCGCATTTGGCCAGCGTGGCAGACTATGGCCTTACCCCTCCTATTCTGTGTAGAGAACCGTGTTCCAACAGTGGAACGATATAAGGCTCGAAAAAAAAACCATGGGTTCCTTATGGACTAAGCAGGGAGGTCGGTCTCGCAAATATATTATTTAACCTTACAGATTTGACGTGATTTCTCTATACTGAACACTATCTCCATACATGCACTATGGTATCCGGGATTTGAATCCTGGTTAAGACAATATGTAACGTATTGCGATCTCATAACATTACACCTCGCCTTTCATCCTCCGAAGGGCTACACAGGGGAGTATAGTACGTTTCATATTATGTTATACGTTCAGGGAATAGGGAGAAAAGGTATTGCCATACACCGGACACAACTTCAGACCCCGACCTGTTACTGAGTATACCAAGTTAAAAAAAATCTAATAATACTTTGTCCGATCCGGGCATCAAACTTTAGACTTATGTCAGCGATCGTGCTTGCAAGCGCTATATCAAAGAGATACTCGATATTTAACCATTATCAGGTCTATTAATTCCAAGCTCTTAAACATTCGACATAAAATTACAACAATACTAGCGACATCTAATTCCTCATCGTTTATATACTTCTACATAAATTGACCACTCCCTTTAATTGTATAATATAAAATATAAATCAAATTTGATGTAAAATCTATTTACATAAAATACATAATATCACGTGTCTAATCCGCAAAGAGCTAGACAAAGTAATGTAGTACACTCCCACATTTAACCGGTTACGTTTACGTCCCAATATGGAATTGATGGTGCCGGTTGCCAAACACCGGACACATTTCCAGACTCCGAGCCACTACTAGAAAATCTAAATTAGAAAAACCTAGCAAGGCCCGTCCCGGAATTTGAACCCAGGACCTCCCAATCGGCAGTTGCGCTTGCAACCAACAAGACCAACGAGGCAGTTACCTAAATTAAACAGATAATAATTTTTCCACTATCAATCTTATATATTTCGTTTTCACATCGCCTATTAGATACCTACTTCAAGTTAATTAGCAAGGTACACTTCTACATTCAATTCTAAAGTGCGTAAGTTACCTCGAAATGTTTCGATTCACCGTTTCATCAACTAATATTTAGTTACATATCCACTCTTTTCATTTACAGTCGTGTGCTTATAGTCATATGATTAATGGAAACTTGTGATATAACATATGGCTTAGTGTAGGCACCCTGTACATGGACATTGTCAGAGAAATGTTGCAAATGTTCTAAGAAATACAATTTTTATGTCACATTACACAAAATTAATATCCAGCAGCTGTGACGGAAGGTAAGTCAACATTAATGTAACGCGTCGCATGCCGTGTAATGTGTTGCGAAATTGAAAAGGCCGTTTCAGATCGCTGAATGTCACATTCGGCTAAATCAATGGGCACATGTTTGTAATGCTGACACCCGTTCAGCGTGGCGAATGAGCGAAGAAAGCCCGTACAAATCCCTAAGAAACAACCGAAAAACCGAAATTTTTCTGCGATTCGACACAGCGTTGCGATTTCACGGTGCCCTATTACGGATCCTTGGTTATATCCCAAAACTAGCTTTGTGCGGATGGTGGTTCGAGCGAAGGTGTCGCTTACTTTTGTGTCGTCCGGCATCGAGCTGTATCGGAACGAATCGCGTTTAGAAATCCGTCCGATTTATCATTCTTAAACGTTCGCCCGCACTGCATTATACCCTTTAAATGGACATCCAGCACTTTTGTGAAATGTCACGTATCTTATACTATTTCTTGGCACGTAGCGTCGACTTTTATTATTATTTTTTTGTATTTATGGCGCGTTATCAGGATTGTAGGCGCGAACTGTTGGTCTCCTCCGTTGAATATCGTAGTGTTGTTTAAGTCTAATAAATAAGGACCCCTACACACCCGCCGAGAATTAAACGTATTTCCGTCCAATAAATTGAAAGTGAACCCCGCGTTCAATCCCATCAAAATTCCAAGAGCAACGTTCTCTTTTTATCTAATTTATTCCAATGTTATAGAATTTGAATAAGATTTCGTTTTTTGGACCAAATTTACTTTTATCTCAAAGGACGACCCTGTTCTCTTTGGAGGGAGGTTTTTTTATGTTCGACGCTTAAAGAGGACAAGGCATGAAGGTGAAATAAAAGAACTGGTTCCTTTTATATTGAAGTTAATTGATATATTTTTAAGGTTTTTATCAGTGGCAAGTGAATGTAGAAATATAAGGGTTAGGGATAAAAAGTGTTGATGCGATTACGAATGATGGATTAGGCTAACAATCAAGTAGGGCTTAGCTTTGTTTGAATTTATGTTATTATATTATACAAAACTTAACTAAAACTAAGAAACAAACATAACATCATCCCTGTAATCTCCGAAGAGGTAGGAAGAGGAATACACTAGACTCCCACGTTTCACCAGATAGGTACGTTTACCTTCCACAAAATACGAAGTTGAAGTATTTGCGAGTCTTTATCGTGCCAAAATATGGACTTGACCCTTCTCAGTCTCACAGGAAACCGGAATTCGCCAGGGGAACGATAAAATGATTGATGTTAATGATGAAATTATGGTAAAAATATTAGTTTTTTCTATACCTACTGTTCGTTTATAGTTAGGTTCTCGTTACCTCAACTTTTATTATTCCACTGA
>DWDU01004142.1:0-11007 GCA_018245575.1 Jemadia suekentonmiller | reverse complement strand
TTCGATTCCTGGGTCGGGTACTATAGAATTTTTCTAATTTATATTTTCCAATAGTGGCTCGGAGTCTGGATATGTGCCCGGTGCATGGAAATAGGCTCACCACTTATTCCACAGTGGGACGTAAACGTAACTGGTGATACGTGGGAGTGTAATACACTCCTCTGCCTACCTTTTCGGGGATAACAGGTATGATGTTACGTAACAAAACTCATCTATCTTGGCTCAGTAACTCATGTACTGGTGATGTGTCGGAGTGACGAAGATAGCAGACGTCCCTGAGCCGGTGGCCGTGTGACAAGAGAGCAATGGATATAGAAGAAACACGACAACTCTGTAAGGTATTGTATTTAGCAACCGATGAACTGTGCTTACACCTTAAGAGATCTGGCGTGATGATATAATAATAGTAATGTTATATTTACTGGAAAACGTATAGAGTACGTTTTAATAATGTACATGTATATTATGTATAATAATGTTTGCATATTTGTACATTTGTGATTGTAGTAAAATATGTACCTACATATAAGATGACTCCGTATTGTATGTACGCACCGCACATTCTCCATCACTTATGGTTGACTGGGAGAGAATGCCATTATACTTGTAGTACGCTCTTGTGCCATTTGCTTCACAGAGCTAGACAAGAATAAATAATAGGATTTGAACGATATTAATTCCAAAGTTAATTTTGAACTGTACCACACGAGTGCGCATGGATGTATGTGTATAATAAGAGAAATAAAACTCGTCCAACACGCGGAAATCAACATGACACTTGCGAGGATAGTGGTGCCCCTCACGCCGCCCCACACCTGCCTGCCACTCTCGCCTTCGACCAGCTCCTCGATATGACGTCGTCACGGCGCGGTGCTCAGTTAACTTCTGCGAGTTATACAGGGGTGAGCTGCTAGGTACAAGACGCAGCTATGTGTGAATATCTGTTCAACAAAGTGTGTTCGCCGACGTGCGTACATCTGGCGACCAGTGTCGCTGAAGTTTAATTAAATTTCTGTTATCTCCGTACTCTAAATATAGATAGTTAAAACATTTTCTATGTAAGAAACTTAATTTCTAGATATTATATATACCTACTCAATTCAGGTACAACATGGGTTTTAATTTTGTGTTTATTTTCTATAGCAACGCCAGGTCCAATACGGGGTAAGCAGTACCGATAGAAATTACTCTATATATCGATTTACCACTTCATACAGAAGTAGAACATTACTTTTAGTGTATGTTTAACTTTAATAATTCTTAAAATGTAAATTACTACGCAAGTCCCTTAAAAACTTGATCAATTAAAAAAAATGTACATAATAATTGCATAACAAATAACATTTCATTACGTTTTGTAAATCAATATTAATATTTAAAACGCTATGTGTGAAAGAGAAATAATTTTAATATGTCAGTATTAATTACATTAAACCAGGTCGCGGAATTATAATTAGCTACATTCATATTGTAATTAAATTTACTATCGCGCCAGAGGAGATATTTATGATACGCGCTGTACGCACCCTTCACGAGGGTATTACTCACTCGCTGCGTACGAAGAATGGAATTATACGCTACAGTTCAGACACGTGCTCGGTAAAATTAAGTACCTACGTTATGACGTCATTTTTTTGTGATGACGAATTGAATTTTAAAAACCATATTAATGTAGGTGAGTTGTCGCTGTATTATTGTTCGTGATTTGTCATTGCTGGCGATAGGCTCGCCCCGTATTCCATACTGGGAGGTATAGCAAAACGTGAAACGTGGAAGTATACAGCCCTCTGCCTACCCATTCGGGGAAATACGGGTGTGATGTTATGACATGAGTTGTTGTTTTGGATGAATTATTGCAGTTAAATTAATTGCCGTAAATAGTGACAAAAATCAATTATTATTTTTATACCATCACGCCAGGACTCTTACGTGGTAAGCAAGGATCATCGAGAGCCAAATGTCTCTGTCCTAACAAACCTCACATGCTTCTTCTAGACTAAAAAATTCTTCATGCTTCTATTGTTTCCTATTTTAGTAAATGTAAGATTACGAGTGCTTTTAATTAGATCACCTATTCAGGTATCTCCATAGCTTATTTCGAAAAGGATACTAGTGTCCAGCGAAGCGCCGGCCGTGACTTGAGAAACGGCTGACAGTAGAAATGGCGTTATTTCCTTGCCGCAGATTCCTTGTTTGTCCGCCTCCGCCAACGCGCGAGTTATTGCCGCATCTATAATGCTCTCTGCAAACACATTAAAATATAATTGTGAATTACATAATTCTATTATTGACATATCGTACTATCACGCCTATTATCCGCGAAGAGTTGGGCATAGGAGTGTAGTATACTTCCCTGTTTCATCAGTTACGTTTACGTCCCATTATGAAATAGTTGGTGAGAGTGTAGATTATCAGCAATGTGGTTAGCCTATTGTGGCTTCAGGCGGCTATATTTTGAGATGTCCCAAGATATTCATCCAATTGATTTATAAATCCAAGAAAGTGTTTATCGAATGGACCAAAAATCGTTGTAGCATACCAAACAAATATCAAACACGATTTGGAAATAAACAGTGCGTTTAACTATTTTCTTCGACCTTACCAAAATTTTTATACTGCACGCGCCGCGAGTCGCGCCCGAAAATGATGGCGTGGCATGTCTTTATGAGCTCCCATATTTCCATGTTCATATATAAAAAAGCCTTAAATATTTTATGACTTGACGAAAAATAGTACGTGCGATGACGCTCATTAAGATGACTCTACGTCCAGCAGTGGACTGAGATAGGCTGATGATGATGATTGATGATTGTTTTATAAATAAATAAATAAATGATGAAGAAAAATGAAGGGTATATAGTAGCAACATGACCGAATAACTTAAACGATTTGTTAAGTTAAACAAAGCTGAGAGCAATCGAGTCTTAGATTAGTTATCCTTTGTGGCAAATTTTTGTGACCATTATCAATGTTTATCAGAACACTCGCTAACCAAATTGATATGTCTGTTATCTTTACACTTCAAAAGAGGTTTTATGGTAGTCTAAATCATTGAGCAGGGAGTTTTTTTACTGAAACGAATTTTCCTCAATCAGCACTGGGCTGACATCGATTTAGACAAGTTGGAAAGAACGAGTAGAGAAGTTGAGGTTGAAATGATAATAGAGGTCCACATCGTTCTTGATTGTGGAAAACGCACTTGTCCAACACAGATAATAATGTGTTGCAGTCAAAAGTAAAATGCCTTTCCGTTGCTCAACTTTTTAAGTCATAGTTAAACAGCTTTGTTTACTGTCTGCATGAAGTAAACGTAACGAATCTACGATCAATCTATAAAATTGTATTTTATGTAACATATAATCTGACGCATAACAAAACGTCCCATTGTCTTGTCAAAAAATATATGTCGTCACCCTTTCCGCACTCGGAAACTTATGACAATAAGACAGGTAATGAAAATGTTGCATACTTGGTGTTTTTGGAACATGTAATGACCATTACAAATTAGTATCAACCGTTCAGAGCTGCGTTGTTAGCTATCTTTTCTCTTGCAATACGCTACGCCTGTTTCGTCATGATTATCAACTCGTTTCCACTGATAGATACGCATCTATGTAATGTAGTAATATACTACTGGGTCTTCAGCTGTTCATTTACAACTGCCGCCAGACACTGCGTGCAGCGTCAGTGTACCTAGCTGGAGAGTCGCCAAGCTGCGGTCTCCACGCGTTCGTGACCAACTTCCACTTGAGCAGAAAGTAAAACTACTATACAAGTAGGCTACTGCTGATTGCGACTATGTATGAAAATAAAAATCCTACAAAAGTTTTATGCTGCTTTTACATGTATAATATAAATTGTCGTGATCGTTAGTCTTTTACCGTCCATTGCGTGCTCCCGAGGGACGGGCACGGCTACGACGATACCAGACGAGAGTTGTAGCTGCCGCGCGGCCCGCAGCACGCGCGCCGCGTGGGCGGCGTCGGCCGCGCGGTACGGAGCTCTGTGTCCAGACCGAGCCGTATAGAACGCGGGAAAGTCGTATGTGCCAAAAGCACACACTAATACCCCCTGGGTTTCCTGTGGAAATTATGAAATGGCCGGATCTAACTATGCTCATGACGGATGCGATTCCAGAAACAATCCAACAAATATGGTGTATCAAGTGGACTGCAGTACCCTTAATTTGTCTATTGAAATATCATCAAAATCCAACTGATGTCGTTAAAGTATTAACATTATGAATGAAAAACTATGTGGATAAGACATAGTATTTAAATATTACATAGAATGGTCATACATAATGTAGATGCGACGAAGATAAACATACATTTACATGTGTATCCCTTTAGTACAAATAAAACAAGGAAATAAATGAGCACATTAAATTTAAGTTTCAATTAAGGGAGAAGGCATGTATGAACTGAAGTCTTATGAGTCTTCCGAGACTCGGCGGCGTGTTCTCAGCAAACTAAGTTAAGACACGAGCTCGGAGTATGCGAGCCTCGACAGTTTATGGCTAAATATGTGGATCGGAGGCCGCTATGGCGAACCTCCTATTATCTCCGCCACGAATCTTGATCCTTAGACTCGTAAACAATTCAGTTCTAAATAATTATAATTTACTGCTAGGAGTTATACGATTTACTGAGTCGACTCTACGAAAATACGCGTAAAACACATTACCATTACGCCTGTACTTTCTTGAACGGGTAGGCTGAGCAGTATCTACTCCCACCTGCTGTTGTGTTATACGGCCCATGGAATAGAAGATGAGCCTATATAGTGTTCTTATAGCTACGGTTAAAACAGTTTTCGGATAAAAACAGTTTTTGTACAAAAAACAGTTTGCGTATAAAAATGTGAGCAATACTTTTCACCGTTTCGTTGTTTACACACGACGTAGTACGGGTAAAATTTCGTTCCGTATTAACACATTTGTTGAGTGGATTCTCATATATTTAAAAGCAGGATGAGCAATGGTAAGTGCTTACCCGCTAGGGTTAAATAAAATATTTACAGAGGGGAATCGCAGCTCGTCGCAAGCCAATCGACTGTTGAAAATAATTTACCAGGTACTCTAGAGTCCTCCCTATATCGAGAATTGATTTCACTCCGCTGCACACCACCAGGGTTTTGCTGCGGCCGAGCTCGGTCAGGTCGGCCGAAATGTCCATTGTTTGTTCTCCTTTTTGGTGCACACCCCCTGAATAATAAATAAATAAAATAACATCACGCCTTTAATCCCCTAAGAGGTAGACAGAACAGTGTAGTACACTCCTAGTGCATAATAAGTAATATTTTATATTTCCCTAATGTCTCCGAAACATATGATGTAGTAAAATTCTATACACATAGTAATAAATAATCTAAGCAATCTGAACGAAAATGCCTATGATGGTATTTCAGTTAACGTCTATTGAAGCTAAATTGCATTGGCATTTTACTAAATACCTATACCACGTGTTATAGAAAGATACGTCTGTGTATGTGAAGGGTTGTTGAAACGACATAAAATATATAAAACGTTCATAATCAACCCCAATAAGAAAGGACGCAGATGCGGTGCCGCTGCGAGGATTTAGACGGATCCCTCGTGTCCGCACTCGGTAACCGCATAGCTTGGTTACCCTAAGCGGTTCCGCTCACGATACACACGGCTGATACGGTAGTTTTGATAGATAACGCCAGCGTTCAAAAAATATTTCACCCTCAATCTCGCAGTAATAATATGACGCGAATAAACTGTTTTTATTTTTAATTATTCAATATTTATTTATTTATTAAGTTCACCAACGACTGTTACATGAAAACTTATTTAATATGATTTATATAGGAGTCTTATACTACATGTACAATCTATTATAGGCAAACATAGTATGTAAAAATAATAATATTTTTCTGTCTGTAAATTTAAAAAAAAACGTGAAATATTTTTCGGAGCTTCTGACGCTCAGTTTTAATACCTTAAAACGAGCAATTCTTGTATATATATATCAACGATCTCGGAAACGCCTCCAACGATTTTCTTGAAATTTTGTATTTAGGGGGTTTGGGGAGCGATAAATCGAACGAATTCCTTGAAACCGACTTACATCTATGAAGAGAGTGAAATAAGTAGAAAATCATGTCAGCACTTTGAGTACAGAAATATTTGAACTCTTTATATTCAGAATACCCTGAACGGTATCTGGCGTGATATACAATAATACATGGAATGCTAATGTAAGTTGGCATCTGTTAACAATGAGATTTTTCGGATGAAGTGGTATCCAGAGCGCGCGTTGTGGCGCGGAATGCGATATTAATTTCATCGTTCATTCATTCAGGCCCGCGCTCGCCGTGCGCTCGCTCTAATTGAATGCGATACGTGGGAACGGTGGACGCGCTCGCGTACCAAATTTCAGGGACGCTCCAATGTCATTGGCTGAATAATTGAAGTTTTTAGCGTTCTTGCATTTTAACCGGGCGTAACGACTACACCGATGGCTAATTCGATTTGTTTCGTGCCCTGTTATTCGACGTAGTCAAACGTAATTCTATGATAATACTATTTTTAGTGGCAACTACGATATACAGGTCTTAAAATATATGCGTACATAAATTTATAGATACACATTCAGTCCTTGCTCACATATACATCTTTTATTGTAAAGATTTTAAACTGATGTGAGTGATATTCAATTAAGGTTTCCATGGAATTGTATTAAATCTCCAGATATGTGACATTGGTAAAAAGGAATTCTAGATTAATAGGATACTGAGTAATGGGTTTTTTGAGACAGTCATTTCAATTTCAATGTCATCTCAACCACCAACCTTGAATAGGACAGAGATATACTCACTAGAACCATGTTACTCATTGCTCCCATTCTCCAAGTACCAGTCCAGTACCAATATTGAGTAACTAATATAATAATAATAATAATACCTTGGGACATCTGATCCCAAAGTAAACACCAAGAGAGCTTGTGGTATGGTAACCAGACGGCTGATAAACTACATATACACATATAAATATATACTTAAATAGATATTTTTAATATGGTATGGTAACCAGACGGCTGATAAACTACATATACACATATAAATATATACTTAAATAGATAGTTTTAATAATTTTAAATAAATAACATTATTAACAAGCGATGCTAGCTCAGTTAATTGATATTAACAGTTTTACCCCTAGTCTCGTTAGGGGTAGGTTTCAGACACAATGAGCGGTAGTGGCTACTTGCGACTACCTTGTTTGCTACTCCCTTCACATAACAAAACCGGTTTCGGTATTTCTTTTTATTTATAAGTAATTTGGTAGAGTTTATTAATCCTAGGAATGGTTTTTAAATAGAGCACCATCGAAGGTAAAAAGATTTTAAATGTACACACCTATGCCACCAGTGACGAACACAGGTATATCTGCAAGGTCAGCTGCAACTATAGTACCAGCGACGGTCGTTGCCCCGTCGAACTGGCCCGCCGTCACCGCTGCCAGGTCCCTCCTTGAGGTCTTGACCACTCCCTGAGCCTCGGCCAGATACCTCAGCTGCTGCTCAGTCAGACCCACAGTCAGTTGCCCCGCCAAAATCGCGATGGTCGCCGGCGTAGCACCCTGTAGGAAATTTTTTTTTTAATATCATTAAGGTACTGTAATATTTTTATATTTTTGGTTGTATTGTGTTGACTGTCTCATTGCTTGTGTTAGTTGTAAGCGCGACTGCCGATCGAGAGGCCCTGGGTTCAAATCCCGGTTCGTATTGGATGTTTATAATTTAGATTTCTTAGCAGTAGCTAAGATTTGTGCCGGATGTGTCGCACTTGCACTCACCGCCTATTCCATAATGGGACGTAAACGTAACTGGTGAAACATGTGAGTGTACTACACTGCTCCGCCTACCTCTTCGGGGATTACAGGCGTGGTGTTACATAATGCTGTAATAGGCCAGTGATATCAATTTAGCCTTTAGTTTAAATTCTAATGAAGCGTTAAAAGGGTTTATTACGTTGATAATGTATAAAAATCAAAGCTTTACAGAGCTTGCAACGTCCACATTAAAGGACATGAAGGGGCAACAAGCAATTATTATTTTCGTCCATTAGTCCAAAGGGGAAAGCTAGCGGAAAATGGAATAACTGTTTGTTATCCCAATTTTGAAGGTTAATTCACAGAACGATTTTGAACATGTATGTATGTATGTATAGTAGGTAGACAAATTATTTATTAGGGACATACACATTTTTTTGTATTTGTAACTCCGAGTTTTTTTGTATTATATTCATTTTTATATTTATAATGTATTTTTATATGAAACAGTGTATGTTTGAGAAACTAAAACACTAAGCAGATGAAAAAAAAAATTAACTTAAAAAGAGAATGTTAATTATGTTTTAATATTTAGTCTCTGCCTACCTCTTAATGGACCCGGAATGGCGATGTAATAACAACATTGACGTTTTTTATATAACATCTATAATAAAAATAATACTAAAACTAATGACGAGAATAATAGTAAACATTTAACTCATCTCTTAGCCACTTTCGATCAATTAACGTTGCTTGAAATATACAATCATCGAGTATTTTTATCTTTTCATAGACCATTTAAAAATCGCACTACGCCAAATTGATACTTTTAAGCACTTTATAGATAAAAAATTCAGCTTTGATTTTTTTTGCAGCGTATTTAGGTCACAGAAGAAACGACGTAAAAATCATGATCAATCAATTTTCTAGTGATTCTTTATCAAATATGGAGTCAGTCTTCGAAACCGGCGTACCAATATGGAGAGAGTGGTAATTGTAAGAGAGGCATGTCGGGTTTGAGGTATGTATACCCTTGAGTTTTTTAACACTCTGTGCTCTCCGCCTACCCTGTAAGCGATATTGCGTGATGAAAATAATATTAATCAGAAGTCAACTTACTCTACTCCTTACTATGTGTTCAACTTCAAGGGCCGTTTCGATGTTCTTAGGATAGGGCATTCCGTGGGTGATGATGGTGGATTCCAGAGCCACTAGAGGCCTGTTCTCTTCCTTAGCTCGCTGTACTTCTTCCGAATAAACGAATGGAACGTGTACTCCAGTATAACGTCTTGTGTTAAACCACGCGGCGAATGGTGGTCTACGTCGAACTATAGTCATGAGAGCAGCCATCTTTAGTTCTAGAAATAAACAAAATTATTCGTACATTAACATGATCAACTCTTTTAACGTTTCGCTTTTGGTCCTCTCTAAGAATGAGAAGAATAAAGTTACAGTCTTAACGCCTGTAATCCCCGAAGAGGTAGGCACAGTGTAGTACACTCCCACGTTTCACCAGTTACGTTTACGTCCCACTATGGAATAGTTGGTGAGCCTATTGCTATGCATCGGGCACGTGTCCAGACTCCGAGTCACTAATAGAAATTTTAACCAGCAATTCTAGTTAGAAAAGTCCAATAATACCCGACCGGAATTTCTAACGCAGGACCTGTCGATCGGCAGTCGCGCTTGCAACCAACACGACCATCGAGGCAGTTAATATTCAATTATCAGCTAAAAATTATAATCTACAGATCGACAGAACAATATTAAGCAAATCTTGCAGGCCGTGTAGATGTTATAGATTTTTTTTATTGAATAGAAAACGCGAGTGGCTACCATAAAGACATAGAACACGAAATAAAAAGAAATATCAATTAAATTGGTGTAACTTGAGTAGTTTGTCTTGGGTACGTGTAAGTTAGGATAAGTGCGCGTTAGGGTCAATATTATATTGAAACCCGCTGATAAAACTTAAAGTTTTCCACGTGAGCTTGGCTTTGAAACTGTTAACCAACGAACTTTCCAGATCGTGCGCTAACAAGCACGCTACTAAATAAATAAACAGAGCTATCCCATATTCCTCGAAAATATCTGGAAACAGTTTATTTTTCATGCAATTTTCTTTACTATCATTATAGTATAACATCATGCCAATATTTAAGGGAAAGGCTAAATAGAGGATTGTAGTACACACTTCCACTTTGCTGCAGTTTTATTATTTAGCTTTTAGGCAATATTTAACATTTTGACTGTGAAAATGAACAATTTTTTTTTGTTTATTTACATAATTATGTAGCGATTAAGACACTGATGTGGAGTATGGCTCAGAATAATCTAATTCATACTTTGTTACTATTTGCTAATCTAATTAGTTACTATTCGTCGTAATTTTATTAGATTTCCTGTTAAAAAACATTCATGCAGATTTATGGCTACAACTTACCTTTAAATATTTACATGATTGAAAAACCGTCGAAATTCTTTCCGCGATTGTACGTTTTCTAGGAAAATTATTTTATTACATATTATTTGATCCTAAATAATTTTACTCGGTGGTACAATTGAGCCTCGTCTTGCCCCAAGCGTCTTGTCCTCATTTATATGTTACATCGCACAGTTACATTCCGTGCAAAAAATAAAAGAATGGGAGATGAAAAGCACACAAGAACCCTCTTTGTTGAAAAAAACATTGAGTTAGCTGATTGTTGGAGTGGCAGGTGAGGATGAAAACACAGGAACACCTTGTTCCCATCGTGATAAATGAGAATTTCCGAGGGTACATTGACTAGGCAATAGCACCGCTTTGAATGAACGAATGAATTGATGAATGTATGAATAAATTTTAGAACAAATGAATGAACTGACGTACGCATGAATGAATGCCTTATTCACCTTTATGCATACATACCATAATAAGTACTTTAGGTTTTCTGTGAACGAAAACTCACGAAGGCGATGGTTAAATGGAACATAATATAAATAATCGAAATACGTTTTGACGTCGACGAAAATTAAACCTGTGCTGACAGGTTGGGATTAAACTGTGCCCTTTTGATATGTGCGGTTGACGTTAACATGAACAATGGACCGAGTATATAAACTGATATGAAAAAATGTAGGGTTTTATTCAATTTGATCTGCAATTCATTTTGAATTCAAAGGCGAATGTTTCCCGCTAAGGATAAACGTAATAAAAGAAATAAAGT
>DWDU01004141.1:0-11009 GCA_018245575.1 Jemadia suekentonmiller | reverse complement strand
CTCGCACAATATTTCGTGTAATGCCAATTTCTGATGGTGAGACAATAGATCTATCCGCGTTGGTGAAGTGGATGTTTGCACATTTCGTACGCACTACTTATTAGTGCAAAAAGGTTTTCCGTTCCGTTTCCTTAACGGTTAAAGCAAGACATTCATTTTAGAGAAGATAACGTAAAAAAAAAATAGAGAAGATAACAAAGCAAAATTTAAAGTTAATACTAATGACACACAGGTCGACTGCCTGATAGGTTATGTTCTGGGTTCAAATTCCGGGTTTAGTACTACTGAATGTATCTAACATATTTTTCTAATAATAGCTCAGAGTTTGTATAAGTGGCCATTGTATGACAATAGGCTCACGACCAATTCTATAGTGGGACATAGACGTAACCGGTGAAACATGGAAGCGCCTCCTCTGCATGCCTCTTTGGGGATTACAGACGTGATCTCATGTATGATACGTACGTATCATACATCCTTTATCATGTAATGACCAGAAACGACATTCCAGTGTGCCTTACTCGCTTAGTGGCCAGTCTCTTGATGTCACAGCCTTGTTTACTTTACACTATAATAAACACCCATTTTCTCCACCTACGCGTGACACCATTAACGAATCGCCGGGCTATTAATAAGGACCCGAGAGCCCTAGTTTACCATAAATCATATTTGATAGCGTTTTCCGGCTCGGGCAAAAACAGGACCCCTTGTAGCCCTTCATACATAAGGATGCCGACCCTCACGAAAAATGATTTGTTCACTCGGAATATTCTGTTATGCTAAAACTCCAATTTTGTGCTTTATACCGCCGTGTTTCACAAATATGGGTCGGTAAACATTTCGAAAAAGTCTGCGTCTTGATTAAACGCTTTTGATCGATTCGATGTTCGATATCGACCGGTATTTTACTAAGATTTCTTGTGAGTTGTAACGAATTAAACGCAACAAAAATGTTATTTTTGTATAAATCGCAGGAGATATACCTACATGTTTTGTATGATTGTATAAAACGTATTTGTAAATGCATATGTGATAAGAATATACATACATATTAGGTACAAACTTAACACAAAATGTAACTTAAAAGTACAGTGAGGGCGTTTTTAATCGAATAATTTTCAATTTGACGTTAAGAATGATGCAACAGATTTGAAATATAAATGTTATATGAGTAATGAAATTAATTATAAGGTAACAAAAATATTTTTCATTATTTTACATATTGCTTGATTACAGTATTCTTATAAATTGCAAGTATATTGTAATATATGTATAAGAATACTGCAATGCAAATATTTACAAAAAATTGTATTCATTTATTTGAAATGTTAATTCCACTTACTGTAAATACATACAAATAACGTATCTTAGTCATCGCTGCATTATTCGTAAGCCTCCGAATAAAAATAATTGTATACAAAAATCCAAACTGTATTTGTTTTAATGATACCAAATGATTTACTCAACAAAAAATTCGCGGTAGCAAAATAATGAAATGATTCAATGTTGTGTCGAAGCATTAAAATATGAACCAAATTTAATATCTTCTACATTGCTCTACGCTACGTTTTGGAGACGTAGTTTGTAGTGCCTTATTAACAAATAATTATCGTTTCTAGCAAATGATAACAGTACTATTACAATCCGTGTGTTCAGTGGTTTTACTTGCAAATAGATTTAGAAACAATACTTATAGGCATCCTATCAAAGCGTGGACAAATCTTGATCCTGATAGATGTGAGTATTGCAAGTAGGTATATTGTTATATATTGTGAGTCGATATATGAATGTTATTGGTTCTCTTTACGAAATTACGCATATTAATTTAGCATTACGCAATTACGCGCATTTCGAGAAATTCATGATTTAACCTAATTTTGAAAATATCATATACTATGTACATAGAAACATACATAGAAATAGTTAACAGGATAGTAGCTCGGTGACTGTTGTAGTATAAATACAACGTAAGTACTAGAAATTATACTACGACCAAACTAAACAAGGCTAGAGACTCATCTAAGATTAGTTACCTACATAAGATGCGGTGGTACTATAAACCCAAGTTTGTTCTCGTGTTTAGTTTTGTCTTGTGTCGCAGTTTTAGTGTTAAGTTTCATCAGGACCGATACGGGTAAACACGGTAAACAGACATGGATATTATTAGTATTCAATGTGCATAGTAAATTAGGTGTAAGATGAAATTTGATTAAATATTAAGTACAATAATTACATATTGGATATCATAATTAGATATTGAACGATATTTGATTAATTATTAGAGGCGTTAATTAGATATTTGTGGAATTTAATAATACGAATATCATTTACATATTAAACGGAATAAATATGTACATATTTATTACGATCAGCTTTTTGCAGTCCACTGCTGGAAATAGACCTCCCCGTAGCGTTTATGCTCATAAAACCCACGCTGCGTATGCCTTTTGGGGATCTCAAAGCACAACCCGTCGCATTATAAAAAATTATATACTATTATAATTATTATTATAAAAATATAAATTATACAAATACATTGAATTGATTTGAAATACAACTATATTTTACATTCAGATTGTTGTACCTCTATATAGTTTTTAGATGAAAACACAGTGAACTGCTCTTATTGTGTACTCGCTGGAAATCAGTGCTGTAGTTGTGAAATCGCATAGAGGAAATAAGAATTTCAGGGCCGGGCTTGTGGTGCACCTAATGCACGAGTTCGTAGTAATTTTTTTTGTACATATGTGTTGTTGTGACATTTTCTAAGGCGAGTGCGAATAGAAAACAAGTAGGTTAACGTGTATGTACTTCGATCAAACCAAAGATATCCTTTGTTGATAGAATTATTTAGTTTTTGGTTATACTAATTAGGAATAGAGATTAGGTTATTTATAGATTTATGTTATTGTATAGAAATAAAAAGTGATATTAATTTGTGGTTTGTTTATGATCATCATCATCAGCTTCTTCCCTAATACACTCTAGTCTTGTCATGGAGCACGCCATTTAGTACGATTTTCAGCTGTTCGGATCCAACCCCTGCCAGCCACTTTGCGCAGCCAGATCAGCTGCTCGAGGGCTTACCTTATATGCATTTGCAAAGGCAAATTGCTTCTCATATTCAAAAGTTTACAAAGCCCCTTCCAGATCCAATGTGACACGCACTATTCGTGAATATATTAAAATATTTATGTAATTTGGCTACCTTATGATGGAATAAAAGTTTTCAACTTAAATACGACAGCACGATAGTTACATACCACATATACGTTACACTGATTTAAACTGTAATTTAAGCTAATAAACTTCCTAACCGTGAAGCGACAACCGACACAATATGGCACAAGAAACCACTTCACCACAGGGAGCCATGAATAATGACACTTCGGCGCGACTCGGAAATGGGCTGCGACGCCAGTTCACATCTGTCGCAGTCAGCTGCCAGTATCGGATTTTGCGGATTAAGTCTAAATATTTCAAATAGCTGGATCCTATATAGTTTAAACTTGTTGTTTATTTATGACTTGTTTTGCTCGAAATAACGCAGTGTGTAACAAATTTTTGGATTTGGAGTTTTTTTGAAGAAAATTATTTATAACAGGAGGACGACAGAAACAGCGGATAAAAATAAATGCAATAAAATTCAATAATAAAAATAATTTTAAAAATAAAGTAGTAAGTGAGCCCCGAACTTATAAGGGCAGACTGGGAAAGAGAAGGCATTCAACAGTTGAGTTCAATAACATTAAATTAATAGACGTAATTCAATTTTAACAGTCATTAATTTTAAATCTCTATTTCTTATTACCTAAAAGGACTTTTGCCTTAACGTAACCTTGGATCCGTTGAGTTGTGCATTTGTGATGGATATACTGTATCATCACATTATATTAGTCTGTTTTTGTATAATAGAAGTGTTACAGTAACTGTGATACGAGATCAGGAAACGTTTCTAAAGTCGGAAGTAAATAAGCGACCGTGACATATTCCCGTATATAAATAATTTGGTAATGTGTCCGTTGGCCTCCGACCGAGGACGTGTGACACAAACGGCGTATATTACAGACTCGAATTTAAAGGACACACGGACAGTTTTAAATACATATATGTAGTTTTCATGCCAACGATAGTTTTTGTAAAGGTTGTCAAATTTTGTTACTAAGAACATGAGAAAGAAACACTAAAAGCATTTTATTTAAAAATAAATAAGTCTTTAACTTACGTAATATCAGTACATATAACTGTTTCATACCCACTCGAATATTTGGAAATTTTGTTACTTCAGAATCTTACAACCCCGAGTCTTTATTAGGATTAAACGATTTTAAAATCGATGCTAAAATGTTCTATTCGAAAATCTATACTTTGGCATACGAGATTTGACTGAGTTTGCCTGACTTGTTTTAATTAATATCTTGTTGAAGCCTTCTCTACAAGTCAGTTGAAGATTCGGTAACTGCTGAAGTTGGAACCCCGCGAGTGTTGAGTTTGGAAATTACTTTCCGATTTATATTTCATAGAAACTTCAAAATTTGCTGATGTCTGAGGTCTCAGGGGTAAAGCATTAGAAACTGAAAATTGAAATTGACATAAGGGGATAGGTACTTGAACAATAATTCGTCTAGCTAAGGTACTTAAACAATAATTCGTCTAGCTAAGGAGTGAGTATCTCATCTATTTAATAATTGTAAACTGATACAAAAGGCAGTCAATTGTAGGCAAAATAGGTTTTTACTCATATTTATACGTAACAGAAAATGTAACATTAAGCCTGTAATTTCCGAAGAGGTAAGCAGAGGAATGTAGTACACTCCCACGTGTCACCAGTTATATTCACGTCTCACTTTGGAATTGGTGGTTACTCTATTGCGATATATCGGGCTTATATTCAGACTGAAGTTACTACTAGAAATTCTAAATTAAGAAATATTAAATAGTACCCGACCCGGAATTTGTACCCAGGACCTCCCGATCGGTAGTCGCGCTTGCCACCAATACCACCAATGAGGCAGTCAACGAAACTGTTACTCAAAAATACATATATAATATCCGAAATATACTAACAGATTCCTTGGAAGTACTCTTGTCTTTACAACGTGCTCGAATATTTTGATAGATATAACATTAAGTAACGGGAATGTGCCATAAATAAGCTTAGGGTTCAAATTACCATAAGTGGAGTCTGCGAACCGCAACAAAAGCTATCCCGTTCCTCCACCGCTATCATTTATCACTCTGTCTCCACGGAGAACTTTTCCAAATCCATGTCGGCGAGTTTCTGGCATTTTTAACGGAAATATTAAAATGTTGTTTGAAGATTGTATTGTTATGAATCATAGGTACTGTTATTCTTTCTTGTTAAAGTAACAAACAGTACGTCGTGTAATATTAATAAGATGCCGATACTCACTGACATGTCCAGGCTATTTTGAATAGTACAATTATTCTTGTTGCAAGTCAAAGATGCATCATTAGTCTTCATTATGTTCGACATAAAGGAATAAATTGTGCGCCTTACGTCTTTTGCAGTCTATATATATTTAATTTGGGGTTGGTCACATTTGTATGTTTTTCTAGAAAAGAAAAATCTAAGTATGGCTATTATCTATAAATGTAAATTCACTTCAACATTGTGTGAGGTAGTTATATTACAATTAAATGATTTTAATGAAGAAATTGTATTTTCCTTGAAACTGAGACAAATTATAAAATATTAATTTTTTTTTTGAGAAATTAAAAACTCAATGGCGTACGAATCACGAATAATTACTTGCTTATATTAACAACTCTTACCTTGAAAATACGTGAAAGTTTGCTTTTAAAATATTTGTATTATTAATTGAATATGCAAATGAAGGGCTCTTGGAAGTTTCGAAAGCTTTACGTTTTATTTTATCATCAATTTATTTGAAGGAAAATATTTTATTCCATTAAAAGTTTTTAGAATGTAAACTTTGTCTTTTATATTAGGTTTCACAGGTATTTATAGGTTTCACAATGTCTCTGGTATGAAGTCTAGTTTCGAATTAATTTACTTCCTTTATACTTTTACCTAGTGGTTGGAAATTCGACTTCTCATTTCTGTAGCCCGGGTTCAAATCTTAGCACGTAACTCTTTACAAAACCGTTTGTTTTAAAACATATATCACTTGTTATAATGGTTAAGCAAAACATCGCAAGGAAACCTGATCGCCTTAGACTTCTTAAAAGCAAAAATTTTCTGTAAGCGATATGAAGTTTACCAACTCGCACCTGGCATTGCATAGCGTAACTTTAATCCTTTAATTGTAAGAACAGACCCGTACTCGACAAGTGGAAGGATAAAAAGTGTTGGAAAAAACACTTTTAGTCGAACAGAACTTTAGTTTTAATATTTTTATAATATTTCAAATTCTTGAAATGCCCTTTTTATTCTGCCACTCCAATGCAATGGTCTTGGACGTGTGGATTCGGAAAAGTTTTTCTGGGGAGTCGTAGCTGGGAGTGATAAATGATAGAATGCGGGGAAAACTGGCGTTAAGAAAAGGATATATGAAGGGAATGTATCCTTGTGTTATTGCCTTTTCAGTTATTCATTTGTTTATTGCTGGCCGTCGAGTGGAAGAGACAAGATACATCGACGATAACAAGAGACTGAACAAACTCATAATACGTGGAAGTATTAAAAAAAAATTGGTATCAAAGTACATAACGAACTACTGATAGTCGACAGCTCATAATTATATAAAAAAATATTTTATATGCATGTTTTAGTAGGATTTACAATAAAAATATGTGTATACAAATTTCGTTAAATATTTAGGTACTTTTTCATATACTATAATATACGAATTTGATTATTATAATTATGAGACAATGCAGCGTAGGATGCCCTTCAGTTACGTAGAGAGACGATATACGCAAAGTAGTTGGTAGCGGTTGGACACGAAGATCGAGTTCAGTGGCGTGGAGAGCCCTACGTCCAGCAGTGGGCGGAAACACGCTGATGATGTGTTAGACAAGTGTTCGTTCCTGCCATCGACGAAGGTTTCATACTACCTTGTAAATAAAGGTAACATTAATAGTTCTTTATTGCAACTTGAATTAAACCAAGTTTAAGTCTTGAGCCCACCAAATAACCTTTAAACAATACAGGCCTATTTCTTCAGCCCCTTTAGAATCCTAATAATACTGCGGTAAGCTTCTCGAACAAAAAGTCTTAATAAAACTGCGCGTAATCCGTCCTTTCAGATAGCGAAAAGTTCTTAGGCTTGAGCCAGTTACTCTCAAATATAAATATAAAAGTCACAAATGTTGGTTATGTATATATTCAGTCAAATATTCGGTAGTCAACATTAACCCACTACTAGATCTAAGCATAATATAATTACGCAGTTTAATGAGCGGACCCTGTCATTACTATGAACAAAGTTCTTGGATAAGCGGACCGATTTTAGTGACAAATGTTTGTGACAAGGGGCTCCCCAAGTGGACGTGTTATGGGCTGGAAATAATTTATATAACTGAATAGAATGAGTAAAAATCTCTTATTTCACATCGTAGTTACATTATGCGTGTAATTTAACGAGCATACAAATTAAATCATTGAACGTAATAGATTGTATCAAAAATGAATCTTTTGTTATATGTCATCGTTAAAATTTACAAGCGTGTAAAATAACTAACATCCAAATTAATCTAGATTTTTAATTGAACATGTGAAATTTTATCGGTTGGAAACAAGAGTAGTGAAGAGTACAACGACGTACATAATTAAAACCGTTTTTGAGGGTTTTTATGGTTGATGTAGTGATCAGAAAATTGTAAACATGATACATCGTAGGAAAATGTCGAAAATAAGAAATACGAAAGTTAATCAATTGCGACGCCTACTATTAATTAAAAAATATATCTAATTTAATTAATTAAAAGAATTAAATTCCCACGAAAACTTTTCGCAATTATTTATTTAATATGACTGATACAAAAAACACCATTGTGCATTATGTTAAAGTAAAAATAAAATACACTTTGTTATTATATTATACCATACTATACTATACTGTACTAATACCAAAATTATCTGTTTTTAGACCTTTACTTTGAGAATCACTGCCTAAAGGGCGAGTGGAGAACTGACGTGACATAAAGTTGCCGATAGATTTTAATTAATATATAGTTCCCTAGAGTTACAGTTTGCGAGTTCCTCGCTACCTAATTATAATGAATGTCACCTACACATATAACACAGGTGGAGTGTTAATTAAAGTACACCGCCATGAAATATGAGGATTTTCTTATGCTACTGATAAGTTCATTTATGTGTTGATTTATTTCCTAAAACTTAATTCAGCCATCTGTTCTATACTTTATAGTAATAATATTTTTTTATTCAGTTTTATCTTCTAATAACTTTTACTAATTGCTGTTTGCAAATGAACGATATAATTTCAGGCAAAGACGTTTTTTATAGTAAGGAATCACATTTTAAAAAGTTGACGTAGTAAAATTCACCGCATCGCCCTCTATTTGCCACAAAACCGCAATATACATATGTAGGCTATATATTTATTATGCATTTGCTGTGTATTCAGGCGTCGGATTCCTGGCATACATCCGACTATGCAGTGTTATGTGCATTTTCAAGTTTAATTGTACAGGCTGTTATAAATACAATAACAATATGCGTTACGAGAGAAATTTTTCTTGTTTGAGTGTTCAAGAACGTTTTCTACAGAACGTGTAATCAGCCAAGTCCGTATTAAGAGGCTTTATAACCAAATAGGCCTCTAAAACTAAGTCGACATTTTATAACGTAAATATAACAATGTATCAAACCAACACTTACGTACTAACGCTAATATGTTTGTACTTCGAATAGTCGTAAAATTGCGCAAACTCGTAAACAAACCGCAGTTAAACTTAACTTGTTGATAGAATTACGTAATAACAGAGCTATTAAACACGAGTAAGATGTAACAACTTTGAAGCATTTATACTTGTATGTAGCTCTGTAAGTAATATTTAATATAGGTATATGTATAAATACGCATTTTATGAAAAGCAATACTTTAAATTTGAAACATGTGGAATTTGAATTCATTTTAACGCCTGAATTTCCGATCGCACTTTGTAATTCTAACACCTTATTGAAAAGTTTATAGTATAAGAAATTGGAACTGGAAACGTTAGTAAGTTGTATATACGTACGTACTAAATATGTAATTTATCTTAAATTCAAATTATTATTAAATACATAATACTGCACATATATTTAAGCAGCACCTCCCACGGTCACTCACAACTTTAGACTTGACGGGCAGCTTTTATAAACGTCTTACTGCTTGTAACATCCAAATATAGAATGAATAAATAAACAGCGGACAACCGAACATGTTCTCTGGGGACGTCACCAGAATCCTAAGCGAAGTAAAGTGGAAGTAGATATGTTTCATTTTATTTTACAGCAAAATTGTTATATAGTCCACTAAAATGTGTCAGATTTTAGTACATTTTTCTTGTTTCGTTCCGTTGTATTTATGTTGATGAAAAAATACATTAAGTAATGTATATTTTAATAACCTCAAGAGCTGTCAGATGGGAGCTTTGTGCGACGATTCCCATTTTTTATTTATTTTGCGTAATTTTCAATTTTCAATAATATCATAACGATACCTATATATACATGTACTTGTAGAGAGATAATTTCTAAGAAACTAATTTACATTCGTAAATCTTTTTAATTTACAGAAAATTTAATTAGAATAATTACCATTATGCTGACAGTCAATTGTTTAACACTGAAACGTAAAAATATGTCTTTGATAAATAATTCTTTGCCTATTTTATTGAACCTCTGCGCTTATGTTGATCATGAAACAATTGTTATTCATATAATCTTTATAAACAGTAATAGTTCTGTTCGTACAGTCCTGTACGATGTCCGTAGACCGTCACAACCATGGCTGACTGCAGCCTGCTCATTTACGAATATGTACAAAAAAGGCACTCGAATTACAAACTAGACCTTGTTTTCTGAAGTCAATAAAAATCTCAACATTCGTAAATTCCCACACTTTCCATTTTTTCGTATGGTTATATTTCACGCTGTTCCGTGTGAATAAGTCAATAAAACTAGTTTCAGGAGATGTTCTAAGTCAGTAACTTGATGCAAAAGGGACATCCTCAGAGGAATATCAGTCGCTGATCTGTGGTGCGATAGTCCGGCTTCGGCTTTATGTAATTGGGTTTGCGAGTGCGAGGGCGGTGTGGGACGTAAGGATGATAAATTGATGGTCTCGTTTAATAACTTAACGTGTTCAAATGTTAGTATTAACTTCCTATGACCCATTGGCCTGTCGATCAAGTGGTTAGTGCGTTTGACTATAAGCTTGGAGTATGTACATATTTGGAAATGTGTACATTAATTGTCTTCTTACCTACAGCAAGCACAGCTTTACTAAATTACAGGTGAGATGGCCGCGTATCGGTTATCCTAAGACATTTTTTTAGGTGGGAGGAGGCGTGGGACAAACGTGGGCGAAACAGTTTAAAACGTTATGAATTGTGTATAAATGTACAACAACTTTGGAGGGGTTTCTCTTCTTCTTCGAATCAACAACTTATCATGCGTAAAATATAATCTTAAATTAAAGGTAATTAGACTGGTATTATTTATTTCACTTAATGTCATAAATTTTCCATTTCAAATTTTCAATTCAAATAGTTTCTGTAAAAACGTAACCCAATATTTTTTTCTATAAAAATGCAACAAATTCACGTCAATTCATTACGTTTGCGCTACTATACATTTTTGGGTGTTTAATTTCATTGCATGCTTTTTCCCCCGTTGGTCATTTCTTTTAAAACAAATTTCAAAGTTTAAATCTTATTTAGTGTTATTAGAAGTTGGAACTGTAATAGGGTTTTTGAAACATAGAAATTTCGTTGACTGCCTCGTTGGTCCTGTTGGTTGCAAGTGCGACTGCCGATCGGGTGGTCCTGGGTTCGATTCCCGGGTCGGGCAC
>DWDU01004140.1:0-11009 GCA_018245575.1 Jemadia suekentonmiller | reverse complement strand
AATTTTATGCTCCTGCGTCCGCGCAATTTTCGTAAAAAGGGGTCCAAAGTTTTTGTATCACGTATTAATATATAGATGTGACGAATAGCAAACGTTTATGTCAAAAACGTTTTAAACGGAAACTTTACAAAATTTAAAAACTAATTTATTTCAGACAATTTGAAATTCTGATGATTTCTTCTCGCTTTAGCCATCGATCCCGCTCTGGCTGGATACACAGACGCTACAAGTTATTTTATCTGTTTCTCGATTTATAAATGTAGATATCATTTGAGTGACATTATAGTTCATGTTATTAGAGAATTTTGCATAAGCCTTTTGTGCTATTTTATATCAGAAAACAAAATGTCAACAGCTAACGAAGATAAAGAAATAGTTTACTGTAATCGTGTTCGGCTTGGTAACTGGTATGAGGCTACTAGGTTGGAAGAGGTGTACCTATTTAAACATAGAACTATAAGAAATGATTTTCTTTTCCCACATTAACTTGTAAAGTTCTAGAGCTAATATTATATGCTCACACTCCCTAGAGCTCTTCACGTGCACGAATGTTGATATAAAATTTACATATTTGCCTTTGATTGTACAGTACGAGCTTCACAAGTTCCTAAGGCACATGACAAGAGGCGACCTAATGCTGGCGAAGTTCCGAAAAATGACTGAGAACTTGAACAAGCCGACGGTTTTGACTCAGTCGTCAGGCAGCATCGGCTTCGGCGCGAAAATAGCGCTCCTGGCGCCCCACGTGCCAGGTACCGGCGACCAGGCATACTTGAACAACAAAATACATAATTTAAATCATTATACCACCTTACCATACTTGAAACCTTTATATTTATAACACTGATCTTACTCATTATGTTCGCAGCACCATTCGAGGAGCTTTATCAATATAGGTTACCTAATGTTATTTAAAAAAAACAGTAATATCACTCCTGTAATCCCCGAAGAGGTAGGTAGAGGAATGTAGAACATTATTATTATAACAATGTTATTTAATTTACTACTAAATAATACATTAATACTATATATTGGTCGTAGCCTGTAATATTAGGACAAATAAGATTTAAATAAATAAATAATTATCAAACACGACACCACTCACGCTTCATATTGACCATCACCACCACCGACTTTTTGATCGTTTAACTGGTGGACGCGGGTTTCCTCTCAGAATGAGAAGGCTCACGACCACAATTTGCCACGCCGCCCAAATGAGGATTGGCAGCCTTGGAGCACATGAAGTTGCAGGTTTTTTTTAAGAAGTGTTGGCAACTGGCTGGCTCCACCGTTGCAGCCAGTATATTTAATGTAAAAATGCGTTTATATTTAAAGACGTTCAGGACTTGTACCAAGCTACCCCCGAACTGAGAGGGTGGATTCATAATCAATAGACTGTCACTGCTCATATTTTTTAACATAATTTATTATGTGAAGTACTACCGTTTCAGATGATATAGAAAAACTTTATTTATCTTATAGCAACTGATCCTCCGACAGAAGACAAGAAAGGACTACTACTCGGAGGCCGCATTTCTTCAAATGAAATTAACTATTCTCAAGAGCTGGAGGACGGATGCTCGCTTGTGGGTATTTCGAGTCTGGAGCCTGCGGAGAGGAACACCTTCGTCATCACGAGCGCCGACTACTGCAACCGAGCAGAAGAACCGCTGAAGTATAATCAAGAGTTTCTCTTGACTCTGTCCTCTTCCCTTCAGAGGAAGGTACATTTGTTCTGTACAACTCGATTATGTTATACGTCTTATCTTTGTACCATGTTAGTCAAGTATTGGTACATCGTGTTTTTTATGTCTCTTGAGTTCATTAATATTCCATATAAAGTAAAACTACTGAAGTATTTCGTACGAAATATACAGTATCCGCACCTTTTTTGTCCATATTATTTAAAAATAAATGTAAATCATGCCTGTAATCCCCGAAGAGGTAGGAAGAGGAGTACACTCCCACGTCTTACCAGTTAAATTAAGCAATTATTCAGTTAATTATCTACAAATGCCGTCTTTAAAACACAAAATCAACCTATAGAAAATACTTCCCCTTTGTCAGGAGTCACGAGAATGTTAAGATAGAATCTTTGTTTATTTGTTGTTATTGTTCTTTGTAGATTTCATAGACAGTTTGTTTTAGCGATGTCTCGTGTATTCGGTACCTTAAAAATCTTTGTTCTAACAGCCACTCTACATGAGGTACGACCCCAACCCCATACCTGGCCTCTGCGGCGTGTATCCCCTGTACCTGAGTAAACACCCCGTGTCGAACACTCGCTGGCGAGTGCTGCCCATCCAGAAACCAAATATTACTAGGTTTGAACTCGAAGGCAAGCCTGTTGAAGTAAGCATAATTTGTTTCCAGTTGATAAGGTACTTGTAACATAGTTTATATATAGAAAAAAATAATGAATTTGAATCTATTATAAAAGCATTCAAAATTACCTCTGTTCGATTAATAAAAGGTTTTTCTGACTGCAAATTTTATCCTCAAAGTAAAATATCGCTTTAAATGAATAACCATCGATACTAAATTTACAGGTAAATAACGATATTGTAATTAACCATTGCGCGACGAATGTCGACTTGGGGATTAACGTCGGCTGCTGGGCGATGGGGTTCCATGGAAAAGTTAGTAACATTATTACAACGATTTCATTTTATTTTTTTATTTTTTTTGTATATGGCATTTAATACATTACATAGGGATGTTTGTAATAACAAAATTCTTCGTAAATGCAACTTTGTACAGACATTTGCACACGCCAACATTAATTAATTGTTATTTGTTGAAAAGATTTAATTCCACTAATTAAAAAAATCATTAATAGGAATAATATACTAGCAATAACCATATTGATGTCGATTCATAATTACATTAAACAAAATAAATTACTTTATTGTTAAATGTTTCGTGAGTGTTACACATGTCTAATAATTAAGCCGGCTACAGTCACGTGTGGTTTTTCGGGGTAGCCCGACTAGTTTCGGACCTATACGAGAAAATAAATTACGTTAGATTAAGTAATATGCTAATTTAAATAATCATTTACTTTGGGCGATGAGTTACTGCATGATACTATGTGAACATTTTCTATGGTTGTTTTTTATTCAATTTGTTTTAAGAAGATTTACTATACCGTTCATAAAAAAATTCTGGCATGGCATTTTTCAAAACCACCATGCAAGCCCTCCGCATTCATTCATCATATTAAACTCTTTTAAGTATTATTTTGTACAGTTATAAAAACAAATCCATAGGAAGCTTCTCGTGTTACAATGACCTTCCAGTAACACAACCAGTAAGATAACTGTACTACATATAAACACACATAGCCTGCCGAACCTTTTGCAGGTGTGCGCTCCGGCAATGAAGACCTGCCTGGACGCGTACGGACGGGAGCTGCCCAACAACATTTGGCAGATTTATGTGCCAATAGGCACTTAGTAATTATATATTTTGTATAATTATATTATCTATAGCTGTTTTCACTGCGCGGGACGTAATGTGTTCTTATTTTAATAAAATAAAAGTTTAATTTTAGATAGGTATTCTTTGTCCGCAAAATATATTTGATTAGATGCTTTTTATTTTTACCCTTCGTGATCCATCATCATCCTGTAATAATAATAATATATTATTATAATATAATAATATCTTGGGACATCTCCACACACAGCCATCTGTTCCCAAAGTAAGCGTCGAGAGCTTGTAGTATGGTAACCAGACGGCTGATAAACATTTTATATACATGTAAATATATACTTAAACAGACTTTACGCCCAGACATAAAAAAATACTTGTGCTCATCACAAAATTTTTTTTCTAGGTGGGAATCGAACCCACGACCCCCAGCGCAACAATCAGGTTCCCCAAGCACTGCTCGTATGGGCTAGGCAGTGAGCCGTTATGACACGCACACACATTTAAAATTACGTATTGCTTGTAATTAAAGGCAATACGTGTTTTTAAATGTGTGTAATGTTAAATGGCATGATGAAATTATTATTCACCAACGAGTCTCTTGCAAGGCACAAGTAAAGATCAGCGAGTGCCAAATATATCTACATCTATAGACCAGACGCAGGCGCTAGCTACATTCATCACCCTCTTCATAGATCCCCGCCGGGTTCGGACACTTCATCCCCCGTGAGACAGTGTCTGACCGATTTCATCAAGATGGATAAATAAGCTCATTGTTTGATTTCAAAGTGTTTCTCACGTTTAACTGAAATTAAATGGAAGCGTAAAAGAATTCCATTTAGTCCGTCATGGCTGTTTTATTACGGATTTGTGAAAAATAATTCACAGGAAATTCTATTAGCGGCGTTCTTTGTCTCTTCGGAAGTCACAGCGGATGTTATCTAGCAAATAACTGTGTAGGATTTTAAAATGTAAGCGAATTCTAAACAATATAGTTGTATTTTACGTATGTATATAATATGTAAAACAATTCACGATCGTACCCCGAAACTAAGTTTAAACTTATCCTCGACCGCAAATTGATATCCAGACCAATTCAAATACCCGATCGGATATTGAACTCTAAGCCCTTATCATATGTTATGTACTAAATCGGTCACCACACTGCGTTACTTAGTTCTATAGGGTTAATAAAAATATGTGAACAAACGTAACTTGTGAAACGTGGGAGTGTTCTACTCTCCTCTGCCTACCTCTTCGGGGATTACAGACGTGATGTAACGTTTTTTTTTGTGAATACATATTGTGACTTGAATAGTTATTGACTTAAATGGTTCTTGATTTAAAAATACTAATAATTTGTCATTTGTACTATTTTCAAACATGATTTAGCATTTACATAGCGAAGAGCAACGAAAGGATCGCAAACAACGTTTCTGAAGGTACATGCCGGCTGTAAAAACATAAAACATTTTTAAATTAACGTGAATCTTTACTTAAAGACTACGCAGTAGACTGTAAGTCGTAAAAATGCTTTAGAATCAAGCATTTTTATTGCGAACGAATGGAAAGTGAAAACATGAGCTAAGAGTTAAGGAATAGCTCCCTATATTCCGCTTTAAAGAGTCCGTCGTTGTCATTTTGGCTAGCTCTGCGGGTTTGTACTCAAGCTACGTGAACCGATCCTTTGTTTGTCTGAAATTCATTATTTTTTAATAAATTGTATCTCTATATTTTTTCTTTGCACGTCTCCTATTCATTTTTCATCATCATTCTTAAATTCATGACTATTTTTTTATTATAAAACAGCTACACTGCTTCACAGAAATCATGGAATGACTAACGCTTTATCTCCCTGTCCAAGTGAAGTAAATAAAAGTGCGACATACGATACAATAATATATGTAGCCTTAAGTGTGATTGACGATCCGACGTCCGGTTACGTCCATTATATAAAGATGTGATTGCAAGACATCGACAGGTCCATGTGCCGAGAGAGAGAGAGGAAACATCTGACATTTGCAAAACATTAACTGTATCTAATATTGAACTGTACGAACTAAAAATTGAATTACCATTGAACAACTGTACTGAGCAATATTGTTCTCAAAATGAATTCGATAAAAGACAAACCTCAGCACCATTTATGTTTAGAGCTCGATTTCTATGAACGCAAAAATGACACTCCCGATTGCTACATGTGGGGAACAGGTTAGGTTAAAAAAGGTACTTTAGCACCCTGCGTTGATGTACATTATTAGACATGCTATTTATATACTATGGTAATATATAAACACAAATAATAATTGACAAAAGACTAAGACTAGTTAATTATTGCTTTGAATTGGTTAGTACTATTAGTTAGTTAGGTTAGTACTAGTAGTGGGCACGACTGCTATAGTTATATATTTAAATGTTATATTACAGCATCGTCGCTACGCAAACGACTGTGGCTAGTTTGCTTAAGCTATATCTAGGTAATTACATTACAGAGGGGTAGAATATATAATCAATTCGAATTCGGAGCAGCTTTGGGAATTTTAGTAGAATGTTATTATACTACTTGACTGCCTCGTTGGTCGTTTTGATTGCATGTGCGACTGCCGATTGGGAGGTCCTAGATTCAATTCCCGGGTCGGGCACCACAAATTTTTTATAATTTAGATTTTCTAGTAGTGGCTCGGAGTATGGATATGTGCTCGATGTATTGCAATAAGCTCATCACCTATTCCATAGTGGGACGTAGACGTAACTGGTGAAACGTGCGAGTGTTCTACACTCCTCTGCCTACCTCTTTGGGAATACAAGTGTGATGTTACGTTTATACGATGATGTTTATATGATACTACTTAATGTGATTATTTTAAACTCCTATGTTGACAGATTAACGTTTTACGTTAACCGCAGTCGACGCCAGCTCAAATTTTCTCTTAAGATAAATACCTAATTGAGCCTTTCAGATGTAATGCAAAATTTTATTACTTGCCACATTGCATTTCACGATACATAATAACTCAGACAAATATAAGTAAGCTTGGATATAAGAGTTTGAACCCAAAATACCTAGCTCAACTCAAACAGAAGTAAAAATTTGAAATTCGGGAAACCTTTGCAGTCATCTGTAATCGGAGAAAAACGAGAGGTGTAAATCACGGCCCTGGGCGACCCTTGAACAAGATTGGTCGATCACGATCAAGTGTAAAGTTAGTTCTTTGTTCGATACATTCGGAATGGAACGTTGGCTGTGAAAGGTAAACGAGCAGGAACTAATCTCCTTTAAGAGCGTAACGCCGCCCAATAGACGCATGCCGGCCACGTGCCGCCGCCGTCCCGCGTCACTACCCGCACACCCCGGCTCAATTCGCCATGTTCTCCCTTACGTTAGTCAGCTTTACTAAGTTATTGCCTAACTGTATGTATAACATACGATTGAGAGCTATTGTCTTTACTATACATTATATTTAGTAATCAACCCCTTTATCGTTCTGCTATCGGACACTGGTGTCTCAGGATGACAAGGGTTTATAGTGCCATACGCTGGCTGAATGCGATTTGGCAGAAGAAAGGTGCGCAGGTTACCTTACGATGTTTCCTTTCGCCGTTGTAGCAAGTGATATTAATTCTCATAACGCACATTTTTGTAAAGAGGATCGCGTCCGGATTTGAGTCTAGGAAATCGGAGTGTTAAGGTAAATTCTACACAACCGAGCTATTATTGCTTTAATAAACATTTCAGTGACTTGATATATGTAGATTATACCCATTGTTTAAACATGTGTACCTAATATAATTAAAATCTGAAAACAAACACACACGGTCGTTAAATCCAGACGGTAATTTCCGTTGAAAGCAAAACGCCTGGTCACTGCAATGGAGGCTTTCGAGACGCACTTGTAACTGCATCCTCGACTCAATTTCACCATGTCTCCTTAACTTGTGCGTCCTTTGTGAAATTGTTGTGGGACTGTCCCGGTATGCCATTGAGTCGCGTGGACGTTAGATTGTATTCTTCTCTCTTAACGTTATTTTTATTGCTGTGATTCCAAATTGATATTACTTGCTAAATGTCTATAAAACGAGGGTATTTTCGATTTGAAAATATTATAGATTCTGTGCATAAAATTGAATGATATATAGTTTTACAGTTAGGAGTTTTGTCTTCAAAGTGTTTAATACTTTGGAAAGAACTACCTGTTGTAGCACTAGGATTCAGCTGAACTATTTCGTTTAGAATCAATATGTCGTAGATCAAAATCTATATTATTATATCGCCACGCCAAGGCCTTATGAAGAGGAGAGAGCACCGAATTACAGATAACTTTATGTTTACAGAGACGACGTGTTTCTCTTTCAATAATCACTCTGTTCATGCACGCGGCCTGGGTTCGGAGAGTTACAGAGTGAAGCAACGCGCTGGCAATGCGAACCTGTATATTGCAAAGCAATTTACGTAGTCCGCTACTTACACTAAATTAAGTAAACAATCATAAGTATTTAAAAGATCCTCCTGGCCGCGACCGATGATTGGTACAATATATGCAATATACACCTTCCAAGATTAAGTTTTAATGAGTGACGATGCTAAGAGCGCACCAATAGAAATAATTCCAGCCACGAGTGCTGGCCTGCCGCGCTACCCGTCCGGCGCGGTGCTCTGATGTAAATATATAGAGGCACTAATCGTTGCACCCGCAACCGTTTTAGAAACCACTCTAAAAATCTTTCTAAGCAAAAAAGTTTGTTACCTCCGAAGAGAACACAAAACCTACAGCTCCCCGAGCCCGCTGTAGTACGGAAATCCTCGTGAATCGGAGAACGTTACTAATAGCAGTCAATATCTAAACAGCGAGCTTACCGGGCGTCGCTTGACTTGACAAATCGCGTGCAATATGCCACCGCACGGCACCCGCCTGTGCAGCCGTGTGTACCACAGGATGATGTCACACACTCTCAATACCACACCAATAATGTAAGGAATCGCGATAATTAAAACTATTTTGTAAATAACTCAAGTACATATTAAACTCCGGGAGATCGGGTTAAAATCCTAGCGCGCACCTCTTAAGAATGTGCGTTTTAATTTTAAAATGTCACTTGTTATAACGGTGAAGGAAAACATCGCGAGGACACCTGCACATCTTAGAGTTCTCAAAACACCTGTTCTCTAAGGCGTGTGAAATCTGCCAACCCGCACTTGTCCAGCGTGGCAGACTATGGCCTTAACTCTCCCATTCTGAGAGGAGAACCATGTTCCATGTTCCAACTAAACAGTTTTTATTAGTATTTAGCAATGATAACTAAGTAGTTTAAAATTGAGCCTCCCACACCGGGGGTCTTGGGATAAATGCGTTTTAATATAGGTACCTACATATTATATTTGTTAACAGACTTAACTGATAAGGCCTGAAGCAGAAACAACTCTTAATTACCTCCAGTATATTTTCATGGCGTGTGACGGCAAGGGGCGACGTAAAAGGTTCCGACCCTCATGTGTTTTCCGGTGAAAGTTATCTGCCCTTTGAGGCAGATAGGGCTGAGTACAAAACGTAATTCTTGCTTCAACTGGCTTTTAACTGTTTCTACTTACGAAAGTAAACCATGACCTGTATTATTAACTAAAATTATGTGATCATCAAAATTACATTTCTTTATGATTTCCATGTTCGAAACAATAGAAAAAATTATGATCATCTTATCATGGGTTAAACAATTTCACTTTTTTGATTTAAAGTAGCTATTCAATTCACTGCTGACAAGCTGTGCACTGTGATCCCGAACCCGCATGCCCGACGAGGGGACTGTGGGCACGGTCCCTCAAGAGAGGCCTGTGTCCAGCAGTGGGCTGCAATAGGCTGATGATGATAATGATTATGATTTAATTCACTAGAATCAAAGTAGCCGATGCGATTTGATAACCTTTAAAAATCGATCCACTTTTACACGAATAATTTTTTTTATATCCATTAAAGGCCAGCCGAATCCTTCTTAGACATGTAAAAGTGGATTAAACTCTTTACTGTAACTTCTAAGTGATCTTTTTAATTGAAATTATTTGGAAGACAGTTAATATTTAGTGTATTTACGTGAAGCGTGTAGGTACCTACTTGCGTATGTAGCCGAGTAATACTAAGATGTATAGTATTGTATTCAATATTCCCTTTCAACTAATGAATTGGGTACATATAATCCAATTTCAAAAAAACCATGTCTTGAAGTTACAGAATTTAAAAACTGAACAGATTGTATTGCAAAATATGTTGTCAAATACAATAAATTACAAATGTGTTCTATTCAAATATACATATCTACCTGTGTATTTTGAAAATTTTGGAAGTACATATTTTATACACAACGTCGATAGCTATACTGCTGTCGACGTTGATAGCGATATATAGACTGCCTCGTTGGTCGAGTTGGTTGCAAATGCGACTGCCGATCGGGAGGTCCTGGGTTCGATTCCCGGGTCGGGCAGTACTAAAATTTTCTAATTTAGATTTTCTAGTAGTGGCTTAATATTAATACTTCATTATTAATGCAATGTTGCATGGTTAGTGAAATGGAAACAAATGGAAACATCCCCAGTGGATGTTTTCATTTGTCGAGGAGATCCTATTTCTGTAAGCGAGAAGAATGATTGAGTTTTTTTTTAATTGACGTAATTACTCACGAACGTTTATGGGATGTATTCAAATTGAAATGGCTTAAGACGCTTATTGGTAAAATTCTAATCTATTTATCTTTCCTTACGACTTTCCCTTGGCCTTGTACCTTATCATATGCATCTCGAAACTAATTTACGATTTTTATGTATTCACAAACCCCTAGAATTTCATACGTAAAAGCTTACATTAATTGATAAATTCACCTAAGACGTCATTTTTAAAGATTTCAATTGTTCCAGATTTGCACACTTCAAAGACTCGGTGCATTGACGGTATGGTCCATAAGCCAAGTGAAGTCGCCCAACGCGCCCGACGTCGGAAAGGCGCACTGGTCGAAAATGACACTGGAGAAAAATCAAATTATAAATCTGTCAGACTATTTAGACACGCCAATTGGTAGTTTTGAGTGTGGTTTTAACTTGAACGCAGCTAAACGTCGACTGGCGTGCAGGAAGCAAGATAGGTTGGAGAGGCGAAGGGATATTAGCCGCCCGAAGTCGGCCATTTTGAAATATCTTGACAGACCGAGCAGTGTTGCCAGTCCGAGGAGAAATTTACCACTCGGTAGTTTTAACGAATGGGATTGTGGAGTCAATTGTAATCATTTGAAAGTGTTGAGGTTGAATAGAGTGGATAATTATTTGGTGGCGACGAGCAACGGCGAAGTCCTTTGCTGTAAGAGACATCTGAGTGATTTTAAAGTCGACAGATTGAATGTTGCGTGTAAGTTCTTATTACACTATTAATATACTATCACGCCACGTCACGTACGTGCTAGGCAGAGAGCGATAAATATCACTAACCATTAAGAACTGACTTATTTTACATTCATTAAACGTAAACGTAACATCACGCCTGTAATCCCCGAAGAGGTAGGCAGAGGAGTGTAAAACACTCCCACGTTTCACCAGTTAC
>DWDU01004139.1:0-11010 GCA_018245575.1 Jemadia suekentonmiller | reverse complement strand
CTAGTGGCTCAGAGTATGGATTTGTGCCCAGTGCATGGCAATAGACTCACCACCTATTCCATAGTGGGAGTTATACGTAACTGGTGATACGTGAGAGTGTACTACATTCTGCCTTCGGGGATAACAGGCGTGATGTTACGTTTTTTTTGTTTTGAAACCTTACTATCCAATTCTAACATAGTATTTTTACCACCAAAACCGGTTTATTTTAATTTTATATATGTGACGTCAATATGTACATCTGTTTTAGTTCATACATGCCCTGTTAAACGGCTAATTACAAACTATTCTTCCATTTCCTTGACTAGGTTAGTGGCACTGTCGCGCGTGCAGCCGTTGTACACGGTGCGCTGGCGCTCGCAAGTGGTGCGCGCGAACACGCGCCTCGGGCCGCCCACGCCCGCGCCCGCCGCCGCCGCGCCCGCCGCGCGCCCCGCGCCCGCCCGCGCGCTCGTCGCCGCGCTCGTCGCCGCGCTCCTCGCTGCGGGTAGCGTCAGCAAAACTATCATCGTACACACTGTGATAAGCAGTGCTGCGGGGCATAAATAGTGCAGCTCTCCAGATGCGTCTGCAGGTTGCGTTTGCAAATATCGTATCACTACGCATGTACTTTAAGTAGTCTGCGTTTTAGTGAAAAGTGCATTTGTGACTGAGACAGCGTGGTAATGTACGTGAGAAGCTTCTTCGGTTCGTGGACCTGGCCCCAGTATAAGAACGTTCCGCATCAAATTTGCTGAAGCAAGTGTCACAGTAAACCCACTTTGTAGAATAATATCGCTGTTCGACACAGCCTTCCTGTCTTTAATGATAAAATCCAGTCAATAATTGGGCGGAACAAATAAGTTATAAGTCAAAATATTTGTACTCGTACTCGTAAAATAGTGAATGGTGACAGTGATGTGACTGTAACAGGACATCGGCTTCGTGCAAAGAAACTAATGACGAGTATTAAGATTGTGCTTCGTTTGAAATTTATTGAGAACTTGAATTTAATACAAGAGACACTGAGCTGAGTACTGTATTATGTAGGAGCATGTGCTATTATGTGTGAATAAGCAGGTAACATTCGTACCGTTTTAATAGAAAATGACTTATCGAATTAAGAAATCTGGACGCGTCATGTATGTAACCCTCATATCGTAGCCAATATAAAAAGGTATACGTATTTCAAACCGAATGAGGACAATGTTGCCATTAAAGTTTCTAAGGTGAATTAAACCAATTTTATGTACGAAAATGTTAAAACGATGGAAGATAAAAGTTTCTGTACGCTTGTAGAACTTTTTGGATTAAAAACGTATTTTGTCAAATAAATTATTTTGCGTAGTTTAAATAGGTTAATTTTTCGGAGTACATAATTAATTCATGTAGTATTTTTAATCTCAAACGCTTAGGTAATCATTTAGTTAGTTAATAATTTATTTAAACCAAAAAGGAAACTTGTCTTGATCATATACATATATGCAAAGAATTTTTTTTCTTAATTTTGCAACAAAATATACCATCACACTTCAAAACACATGCGAAATATGAGAATAGGTCTTAGATAGGATAGGGAATTATAATACACGAACATACGATCACAGACTGAAATAATAATCACTCGTTCCATTAAGAAAATAAATAATTGTACATTTATAAGGAAAGACTGGGGGTAGAGGCAGCGTATAGAAAGTGGCACTATGAAAAAATAATTTTTACTTACAAAAATGTTTAATTTAAAAAATTGCACTTAATTTTGCTTATTTTTATTAACTGAATATTTTGTATCTTTTTTCAATACGTAATAAAACACGTTTTAATATTTAAAGCATAATTGTTTGAAATCATTATGTTGAAAGTTGTTGCCATTATTAATGTTTTCGTAGATGGAAAATTACATATGGTTTACACTTCTTTGAGATTTCATGAGTGCGCTCGCTATGCTGGGTTTGGTTTCGTTGCATAGAATAGATAGGTAAATAAATGTTGTAAAAGGCACGTTATAAAACATTAGAAAGAGCTCGTCTTTTTGTATGTTAAACGACTAGTGAAAATGTGCAGTAGGTATTACAATTTAATATTGTGTCAATTAGTGTTTGGAAAATAATTATTTGTTTTCTTTTCCATTCAGTTTATAGATGAATGGAATAGAATAACAAATAATCACAGTTAAGATTTTGTTTATTAATATTTACGGATGTATGGATTCTTCTGAATTATTCTGCACAAGAAATATTATCCAGATGGCTTAAAATTACATGGCTTAAAAGTAATTAATTATTTGTGTGTAACATCACTGGTATAAAAATATGTATTTTTTAGTAATACGAAGGCGAAAATAAACAACCAAGAATTTAATATTTGTCATATTAATGTTATTTTATAACGTAACGGCTTTGATCTGTTTTTAGACATTATTGTATAGAAATCAGTAGACATGATGGTAACAATGTAATAATATAAATTGGTTACATTAAATACATAGATAACGATTAGATTAATTTTCCTTCATTTTAACTCGTATGTATACTAATCCATTACTGAACCTATTTGCACGTATATTACAACCAGTTTGGAATATCTGTGGACCTAATAACTGATAACTGCGCGCTGACCTAATAACTGCGCGCTTGCGTTGCGCACGGTACTGTGAACACGGGCTGAGGTGTGGACTTAGCGCGGGGGAATAGCATTTCAACGGGATCCACAGAAGTTCAGACGGGTTATAAGTGTATTAAAAATCTTTGTTTAAAAAACATTCATAATTTGTATCGAATATAAAACCACATTGCAATCGCACATAGCTTACACAGGGCAAATAAAACTCAAAAATATCGTTGGCAATTTTTCTTATGCCATATTTCGCTTCTGATAACCACTGCTCTCAATTTAAAAATACTATTGCCTAATGGCAGTTTATTTTATTTGTATAGAAAAATAAATAGTATTTTATTTCATTACTTTAGTATGCTTTATTTCACCATTCTATAATCGGTTTTTTAGTATACCTATGCGTACATAATTATAAGTTATCGTCGATGTTGACATTCCAACATCTGCCATGACTTTAGTATGTCAGTAACTTCGGATTAAAACAACTATGTGTACCATTAAATATCTTTGTGTAGCATCAGATGTATATAGTTAAGTAGATAATAATAGATGTCAATGTAAGAAAACTAATTCAGTAATGTTTGTTACACCGAAATAGATAAAATCAAAGGAAATTGTGTTTTATTTTAAGCCAGCAACAGCAAATTCCTTTAAAAATGTATGTAAGATTAAACAACAGTTTAAATATGTAAAAAAGTATCCTTAGAAAGTTATACAGGACTCCACAATGAGCAATATAAACGCTGACACAAAAAACATGAAGCAAATATTGAAACCACTAACAGATTTTCTTAAGAAAGTAGTATATAGTTATACATTAAACGATACACAATTTTGTTATTAAAGAAATTGACTAAAAATTTATTTTCACAATATCTGTTTTTTTTAAAGGTAGCCAATAAATCAAAATATAACGTCGAGAAATTTAATAGATAAAATTTTAATGTAACATCACAGAACAGGAAACTAATACAGGGAAAAAGATTTATCAGTTCAATCGAGCCAGTTTGAAACTTTCTATCTGGAACGTTCGAGTCTGCCTTTTCCTTAACTTCCGCTACCATCCTTTGAGGTTTCTAAGACGTAAACTTTTTTTACGATAGGTTCGCCTCAACTCAAAGTGCTTTTATTTTTCTCTCGATTATACGTTCTCCTATTACAACCTCGAGTTTCTGCACCAAGATTTATTTCAAATTTGAAATTTTCCGTGTTGCCGTAAAGTTGAAAACCAAATACTTTTAAAACAAGCATAACTTTGCGCAGGTCGGCGAAAACGGTTGAATGAGAATTTAAAGCACCGCATTACATTCAGCGAATAGTGATGTTTCATATATTTGTATCTCTCTCTAATAGGCTGTTGACATAAAACGACTGAAACAAAAAAATATGAAAGCTTATTACAGTTATTTTAGCTCGTACAAAAATATAAAAGAGTGCGCATCATAAGCGTGGTTTAGTGGCACGTGAAATGAATAGAATGTTGATATGGAAGTTTTATAATTCTGTGAAGTTCTCATGTCAAACGTCAAATGACATCTTCATATTGTCCTATCATCCACCGAAGTATCCGTTAAGAAACATTAAGGTGTATTATGCTTGTAGAAACGGTATGTGCAACGACAGTGAAAAACAACTTCAACATCAGTGGAAATAAATGGGAATAGTTTTATTCCATATCTTAATTCTACCTTGAAATCACTCAAAGAGAAACAGACATACAAGAAAAGGAGCACAGCAAATTTTCTTTGAAATGATGAAAACTTAGCAAAAAAACGAATTATAGAATGTTAAAGAATAAGCTAAGCTTGGTATTAAATATTAATTTTTAAGTAAATACTATAAATTAAATTTGCAAAAGCGTTGTTTTGGCTATGTGCAATAACACATGAGGTGCACGTTTATTCCTGTTCTATTGTATATAAATATTACCGTCAGTGATATCAAAAAGCACTTTAGTGAAATGTAAATTATAAGGCAGATTAATATGATCTATAACGAGCACATGTAAGTTCGCATGAGATTTCGTGTGAGGTCCTAACTTCTATAAAATAATATAAGTCAGTCACTTTTAGAAACTTTATATTGAAATCTATCGCGATAGTAAGATTATAGATTGTCGGTTCGCCTCACATTATACGACTTTCCCAAAGAATAGCTGCCGGCACGACTCCTGGATTTCTCTCCCTCCGCCCGACGCTGAGGTACTTCAGTTTAAGAATCGCAATTTAAACTACGGGTATGCGGGCACGGCAAATATTCCTTCTCTTAACTCCGACTCTTTTCACCTTACAATTTGCGAGTTTATTTTTAAGGATTCTCTCCTTAGGCTCGTATCGCTCGCCAACATTCATGACTAAATTTCCATAATAGCAATTAAACAAATCCGAATTAAGCTGAACTTTTACTCGACTGTGCAGTTCCTTAAAAATCTCAAATTAGGATGGCGAATTAAGGATACAGTTTACGAAGGCTTTTTGAAGAAATTAAGCACCGTCGATATTAGTATTCACCGAGGTTCTCTCTGGTATCTCTAAATAAACTCAATATCTTTTTAAAATTCCTGTTCTTTTGGAGGATGAGGTTGCTGGTGCGTAATAAGTGAATTTAAATGGCAATTAAACTAGCTTTGTACTGAAGGCATGCAATTAAGCCAGCTTGTTCAAATTCTAATTACCCTATCATTATTACAGTACCTAATAAAACAGGACATCGACCGTAATACCATACAAGAAAGGAAATTGTACAAGTTATTATTCTGGGACTCACGTTTTATCAAAGTGTGATGTATGGAAAAATTATACAACCCAATGAAATATCTGAAATGAGTGATCGCACAAATTTTTGTAAGAAAAATTGAGCTGTCTTTAGCCGAATTTATAAGTTAGATTTATCAACATTTTATTAGGAACTATCGATTCTGCGTCCAATGTTATTGTGCTCATTGAAAAATCCGACATTCATAGACTATTCATAAACAATGTTACTGAATACCTTCTAAGAAATGTATCAAAATATTTATTATCATCCAATGACGATAACTTGAAAAATTCATAAATTACACCTACAATTATTACACAACACATATGTATATTGCTAATTGAAAACATTAGTTTGGCCGCTGTAATCATTCCTATGTTGATTGTAATCACCACCTCGTTAGGGAAACAAAGAAAACGGTGGAGCGATTGGCAGCGAAAAGCCAGAACGTATGAAGTCGTAGACAAGTTCGCTCAAATTGAAGACTGATCTTTTATTCATGGCTTCGATGATGTGTGGTCTACAGCTGAATCTCGCACACCCAACCCACATACGTTCCCATATTCATTGTGACAATTTCCACTTGAAATAAATTTACGTTCGCGTTAATGTGAAACGTTTCCATTAAGCATGCACCTTTTATTAATTTAGTACAAAAGTGTCATTTTTTAAATTATTGATGTTAAATTAAAAATATTATAAATGTAGAAGTAGCATTTTATGTTTATGTGAATGGAGATATTTAGTACTCGGTGCTCTGTGCCAATCCAATAAAGGAACTGACGTGATGTTATACTAATAATTATAAAAATTAAGTACAATTCAGTTTTTATTCTCACGGCGACCTATATATCTACAGTAGGTACTTCCCTATTCAATTCAAAATGAACAGTTGACACAGTAGTACATAAGTCTCGCCACATTCTAAGGTTTCTCGTCTAATTAAAAGAAGCTATCAATGTTTCAGAATATCTCCCGTATATAAACCACGCCGTAATATAGTATGATATGAAAGAAGTTTATTTGCCGTAAAAATCACTGTATCGATTTGTATCTCATTTGCAGACGCTTTAATATGCTTTGGCAATTTAAAAGTAGTGAACTAGAAATCTTGCCGCACAAAATTTAAAAATGTTGTCGGTTTATATTCAACGTTATTCGCTATCACAATGAAATAAATATCTTGAGAAAACCTCCATAGTTTATCATTAAGATATACAGTTTTTCTTATGGAAAATATTATGGAGACCTCTCCATAATATTTTGAAATCCGTGTAAAATCTACCAACCTGCACTAGTTCATGGTGATAGACTATCGTCTTATTCCTTCACATTTTTACTTGAAAAACAATGCAACACCTGCTGTTTTGTGACATAAATGGATGTAGCAGCAGCGTTTCCGCAGGTGAATTCACGAGTAAACTTTAAACGAACTAAATTTAAACTTTAAAATTTGTAACGCATTTGAATATTGCTGAACCTACTTGTCGAATAAATTAGCCTCTCACCTACTTCCTATCTCCGTCTTCATAGTATCTTAAGGATGTAACTGGTATGTTTAGACTTACATAGACACTGTCAGTTGGTAATAATATAAGTGTAAATGAATTAATAGAATGACATGAGTCAAAGCACTTATGTAAGTTATTTCTATTATCATCGTTATATCGTCTTCTTTTCTTACGGGAAGGCATAGAGTTCCGCGCCCAAAATATCTCTAACCTTACATACCTGATTTGGCACATTCATCACTCTCTTCAATCACACACGCCGGTTTCCAGGACACCTAACTTCTCCATCAGCCAGGAAGGTCCATCATATGGTCTAAGTCTAAGGTCCATTAGTCTACCGTGATTCTTAATGTATTACGGCACCTAAATCCACTTGTCTTTGAAGTAATGTTTTGAAAAAATACCATTTCATAACGCTCAGAAAAACTCGGAAACATATTAAGTTACGAAATTAATTAATAATATCAATAATACACAGAGCTTCATCGTGAAGCTTGCCGTATAATTTTCAAACATAAAAATGTAAAAAACGTGGAATACATGTGCTTCTATGTTGTCGTGTCCCATCTAATTAACCGCGAGGCGAGCTCAAAGTCGCTTTTCAAACGCCTACGTCGGAAAGCCATAACAATACATAGGAGACTCGGAACTTAGTACTCTGCGTTTGTATATAGTTTACTTGAACATTTTTGGCACTAGCTAGCTCTTACGAAAATGTTTCTTGCAAATTCGTAATTTACATACTTTCGTACTGCTAGTATTTTTATTAAGTGAGAAGTAGATTACGTTTCATATTGTTTTAAACACTAAACGTAACATCACACCTGTAATCCCCGAAGAGGTAGGCAGAGGAATTTAAAACACTCCCACTTTTCACCAGTTACGTTTACGTCCCACTATGAAATAGGTGGTGAGCTTATTTTTGTAAAACTAATTAACGTTTATAAGTCTATATTAGACGTTCTTAATTTTGTTATGTTTTTGACTTGGACACAATTAATTATTAATATATCTAATAATAGCGTAATTATTTTATGATGTATAATAACCACATTTTTAACGGTAAATCTATTAATGAATAAAATTCGATTCACTTCACATATAATTTAGTATAATATTAACTTAAGAGAGAAGTTAAACATATAAAAATAAGGCATAGCTGCTTTGTAAAGCTACATTTCTGACTCCTTAAGCCAGCTTTAAGGGGATTCAAGGAAAGTTGGGAAGTGAGTCAAACAAACGCGGTCACACTAAATCTATATTAAGATTCCAAACAAGAGAGTTTTGGAATGTTTTTACTTGCCATAAAGTAAATTGGGATAACGTTTTGTGTTTTATTATAATAGAGAATATCGCGATGTATAGAAAATTCAGAATCTTTGATGAGTTTATTATCGTTGATCTTTGATGTTTATTATCGTCGAATTTATTATACCATCTCGCCTGGTCCTAATAGGTAACGCAAAGAGCTCTAAATATTGAAAATATCTATTCTTACACATTTTACGTGCTTATCCTAAATTCATCTTAATCGTTATACACGCACGCCGGTTGCACAGACTCCTGAGTGTCCTGTCAGCTTGTATATCATCTCTTTCATCAAGATAGGTTTCTCGGCCTCCAATGACACAGGCGCTTTTCGATTTTGGATGGAATGTAACTACCGTAACATTACACCTGCAATTACGTTTATGTCCCTCTGCGGAATAGCGGGTGAGCCTATGGACACAAATCACAAATCCACACTCTGAGTCACTACAAGAAATCTCTGTTAGAAAATCTAAGTCAGAAAAATCCGATAGTACCCGACCTGGGATTTGAATCCAGTTACGGAAAAATTGTTTTGAAATATACTATTTTATAACGTTCAGGAAACCCCTAAACCATATCGATCTCAATTTAAAGACATTGGCTCATCTGCAAGGGTATAATGCTCCAAGTAAACCTACGCTATATTTACTTAAATCTCAATCGTTTTGTTTAACTAACTCGTGACTAATCTACGGTTGCAGACAACTTTCTTGTAATCGCTCACATTAGGCTCGTATTGGGAACGTCGATATGCAATAGAGACCACTTTAGTCGCCTTTTACGATAGGCAGGATATATCGTGTTTCGTATTCTGGTCCAGAAGTACAGCGACAACCGGTTTCCAATGCTGCGGAATTATAACTGCAAGTTATCGAACCAACATACATGAAATCATATGCTGTGGCTAGGTGAATTCTATACTACTGTCACGACCCACTGCAAACTAATAATGTTAGTACTATATATGTATGTACTTTACGTTTCACATTCGTCTAAAACTAGTTTGCGGAAACGCCACTGCACAAAGGGTTATTACTCTAGCTTGTTGTTGAAGTGAAACTTGAAGCAAAGATATGTGAAGTTTACGACTCTAACGTTTTTGAGTTCAGCCACAAAAAGTCTTTACGCGACACTCAATCATATTTTCATCGGATTGTTTTTTCCCGATACAATAAAATATTGAAGTCATAATAATGATAATATTTTTTAGACTATAGACAGTTATGATACCTATATGCATAGTTAATAATATTAGATTAAATAAAAATAGGATCACAATATATTTCTTTTACATGACAATGACCTGTAAATGCCTTTCTTTCATCTTAACAATTGTACCAATACAAATTATTGCGATTGTTTCTACCATGGCAGGGACGTAAACATAACTGGTGAAACGTGGGAACTAACTCTTCGAGGATAACAGGCGTAATTTACGTATAGCCTCTTCGCTGTAACATTTAATTTTGTGTATTCAATTATATAAAAAAGAGGACCAAATAATGCACCTTGAGACACACCCGCTACTTTAATTGCTCGTGTATTGAAAACTCATTATTAAACCGACGAGATGGCAAGCACAACTTAAATGAAACTAATTACCACTCGCTTTCGTAACACGACATTCTTAATTGATCTTTTCAACTGTGTGAAAGTTTCACATTCGTTAATTGGAGTTCAGAATTAAAATCAACTTTGGCAGTTTTGAGACGTTAATAATTAAGAATGAAGATAGAAATAACAAGAAAATAAAATCTCAATAAGCGACTGTACATTTCGCCACCGCGACATTTGAGTGTTATTAAATCATCGACTTCATCATCAGTCTGTTTAAGTTCACTGCTGGATATAGACCACCCCTGAGGGCTCTTTGCCCATGATTCTCCGATCAGAGCATGCGAATTGGGAATTGCAGAGCACGGCATCTCGAAAATTATTTAATGCTATTATTACATAGTTTTCTTCAACATTTGTCTAATACATACTATCAACTTACAAAATGTAGTGTAGCATGAATAAAGTCTATAGATTTCTATCATATATAATTATGTAAAATTTGTTTCCTATTTATATCGTCCTTATGATCAACAGTATTCGCCCTAACGATGGAGCTTACACAGGCATAAGTGCGGTATTAAAATATTATTATACTTAGATTAAAGTGAAATCCGTTTGCGTTTCTGCGGATAACTCAGGCTTAAAATTGCTTTTAAGGAATATTCATACAAAGGTCCAACGAAATGAACATTACAATCCATGCGTCAAAAGCTTGTATTTAATTAGGACCGTCGAGCACCGGCCTTTATATCGCCGAGCCCGATATTGTCACAGGGTTCGGTTAAAATCAAATAAAATACAAACAAAAATACTTATCATTCCCTTCAGAAAACACACAATTTATTTTCAATGAACGGATTCGTGCAGAATAACAAATTCTGATTGTGTACAATACACAAATCGAATCGAAGGGGCACTGTGCGCGTATTACGCCTGTATTTGCGTTCTGTTGTTTGTTAAAAATGAGTATGAATGAAACTGGATATATTTTTATAAATCTGTAATCCGATCCTAATATAATGTTCCTTTTGGATCTTGTTGCTGGAAAATATGGAAACATGGATTCTTTTTCACTTTCCTACACAAAATCGTTTTTATTAAATTGTATTTTTTTTCAATATATTTATCTATTTCACAACTCACTTATATACTTTTGTATTTAGGTAATGTGATAGGGTCCTAATTGTCCATTACAGAATATATACGACTATATAATAATAATCACGCGTTAATCGATCATAAGGATTTTACGGTATAAAAATATATCAAATATATAGTT
>DWDU01004138.1:0-11010 GCA_018245575.1 Jemadia suekentonmiller | reverse complement strand
ACCAGTTACGTTTACGTCCCACTATGGAATAGGTGGTGAGTCTATTGCCATGCATCGGGCACATATCCAGACTCCGAACCACTACTAGAAAATCGAATTTAGAAATTTTTGTAGTGCCCGACCCGGGTATCGAACCCAGGAGCTCCCGATCGGCAGTCGCACTTGCATCTAACACGACCTCTTTTACTAAAGGAATGTAGTAGTTAAAAAATTGTATATATATATATATATGATTAAAAATAAAGTTATGCTAACTCCACTTATTTTTTTAATTTGGAGTTTTTTGAGGAAGATACTTTGGAATCGATACGGTATCATTGAAACATGTCCATTGATTCTCTGTTACAGTAGACAATTTGTGTTGCATTATCAAAGTCCGCATCATATAATTGCCGCTCGAAACTGCTTATTGAAGTTGTATAAGTTTTCTAGGGCCTGCAGCGGTACACTATGGGAACTCTTGCAATAAATTAATAGGTCGTAACAATCAGTAAGTTTTTTTGAATAGAATAGACTTTTGAATAGAACAGAAAAAGAGAAAAATAATTCTTAGGTTATTCGACGTAATATATCTTAAGCTATTAATTATTATTATTCACGTCACGCCGGGTCCCTTGCGGGGTAGGTAGTAAGCTTCAGTGCTTAGTACCCTGTAATTAAATATGTCTCCTTACAGACCTGACACGATTCTTTCATATTCATAACTCTTATCTTATACACACGCCGGGATCTGAACCCAAGTCGACTCGACCGGCAGTCGCAATTGCATCCACGTAGCCAAAGAGGCAGTCTAGAAAGAGACATTTCAATATAGTTTGTTTGTTTGTTTTGCAGTTGTCCACGGCGCAGCGGCGCTACATTTAGGATTAAAAGGAATTTAATTAGAATAACACCGTAGTGCACGCACCGCAAGGTGGAATACATAAAGAATACGGCCCGTGTTCAATAACTAATACATTTGACATGGGTACACTTACAGGAATTTCATAGCTGTTTCTCAAAAACAGAAAATCTTTCCAAATGCACGCTATCTAATAAATAACTTTGTTGACAAAATAAAAACGGGTCTCCTTTCGAGAAGAAAGTATTTTTAATTTAATTAGTGATATTACTGTTGATCTGCTAACTGAAATTTAGCCTGCGCGCGGCCTGGCAAACTATAATTATTCTTAGGTTACTTATTAATTCGAAAGTAAATAAATAATCAGAAACATTGAAGACGTCGTACGAGCAGTCGACCTGTGCTAGACACACAGCTTTCTCAACGAACTTACAACTTTGAAATGGCCTTCGCGTAATAAACGCCGTTCGCTTCGCTCTCAATTCAGGGTTGGTCACGGAAAAACCGCTATTATTTACATTAATAGTAAGATAATTCATATTTATTTTGTCTTCCCAGTACCCTAATACTAATGTTTCTTATAGTAACGTGTAATAAGTAAATAGAGTAGGCAAAAATATTTAAACTGAACACGCCAGTACCTTTCACGTAAGATTTTATTACACATCGATACAATGATAACAGGGGAGACAACCATATTGTAACATCCGTGACATGCGTACGCAGTGCGGGCGGCGCGAGCGGCGCGGGCGGCGCGGGCGGCGCGCGCCACCAACGAGGCCATATTTTCTAAAATTCAATACCGGTGAGCGCGCGCCGGCCATCGCTTACAATAATGCCCTTTATAATTGTGTAACGTGTTCCAATACACGCTGCGTAACATATGTTGTGTTTAGTTTTCCCATCTTGTCACATTAGAAAAGGTCTGTATCGATGTTATTGTCTTCAAATATGGTAATATTATGTGTATCTAAAATAGGTATAGGTACCTATATACATTAAAAATAAAATTGAAGTGACTGTTGTCGAAATTATTATTTAATCAGTAAACTTTCGAAATACTGTTTAGAATCGAAACAATGTTTTTGAAAATTTGATTCAAATTGATGGATATGAGAGTAAATCCTTAAATCACCTATATCGTAGGAATCCACGAAGGTTACTATGCCTTTAACAAGTATTAACTGTTAAATAAATGTCGTTCAATAAATATAGTTAAATAAAAATAAACGTAACATCACGCCTGTAACCCCCGAGTAACTACTAGAAATATCTAGAAGATAGTAAACTACAAGAGTACTTGACTCAGGAAGAACTCAAAGGCACTCAGGACGACTTAATATTATAATGTATTTGTAACATATTTTAGGGCGTCGTAGCTCTATTAATAACTATTTTTATGTAAAGTGTACTACACTCCTCTACCTACCTCTTCAGGGATTACAGGGGTGATCTTACATATAAATATTGATTATATAAAAACTCAATGAAGTTTTATTACGGTCTAAACAAAAATCCTAATACGAAATATTAAAACTGCAAATTAATTACCGTTATCTTACCCGTACGTAATGTGTGAACACAACCCCGGTGTCCGCGTGTGCGGCACCTGCGCGCTCCGACCGCAGCGCGTCCCCTTATCGGACAATCGCGCTGCGTTACAGTAAATACACCGAGCAAATTCAAGCTAAATTACTAGCTACGTATCTATATTAGTACCTATTAAAGTACGCGAGTACATCAAGGGGAATAGATAAAATGTCAGACATATTGTAAACGCACTTAATTTTAGATTTAACTTTAATTTTAGAAAACATAAATATGTGATAACATTACTATCTACAAAGTTACCAAGTACCTATAATGTGAGGTCGCGGTGGCGGCGCGAACTGCTGGCCGGGGTTCATAGAGTGTTGAATTAACAGAGTTGTCCATCATACAACTTGTTTCAAAAAATCCACACATGACATCATGAGGAACATAGGGCGTTCGCGCATCCATAAATTGCGACAAGAGGACAAGGTCGCGAACAAGCGCACAAAAAATGACTACTCAACAGCATGCAGCGTCCGCACTAACATTATTTGTGTATCGATATCAATGTATATTGGTAAATAAAATATGCGTTCTATAAGGGCTTTGAAACCGTAACGGAATATAACGAGAGCGTAGCGCGGGGCGCACGCCGCACTGCCGCTCGTGCCGGCACGTTAATTAATACGTCGTGCCACTGCTCCTCTCTTTATTATCCTTGATTTACAACCACCACGTACCGACAACGCTTTAAAAATGATATTACGCGGTAAAACGGTCCGTATTACACAAATAACCGACTCCAAATTGAATCGTTGCCTCGTTTGTTTGTATACGGCGAGGAAAGGTGTCCGCGATCATTTTAAATGCGAATGAATACGGTTAATTGTTTATCCGCTGCTGGCCCGCCGAACTACGGGGCGAGGCTTTATTGTCGGCTTTATTGCGCTTTACAGGCTATCGACGTATTTTTACGGTTTTTAAACGTAATTTCGACGTTGTTACCGAATGATTGATACGTGTAGGTAAGCGATGTTCGATATGTACACCGATGAGGCTATGACGTATTATTTTTCAACTTTTATTGCGTTGACATTAGCAACTCGTCACATTTACATTGGTAATTCAATACATTAATTATACAAAGTTGTCTTAACCGCACCCTACACCAGGAATTACAAAAGAGAGGTAAGATATTGAAAGCTAGTGAGAATGTAAGAAGTAACACCTGCTGGAAGCTACCGTCCGCCAAGTGCCGCACAAACATACAAAACTTGCACTTTACTCATTCTACAAATAAACCTCGTCTCTCATTACTCAGAACGAGAAACAGCTGCCATCACCTCAAAGTCATAGCTTAATACATTGAACGGAATGTTACATAAAAAAGTCTTGCCATTACATATGAGACCTCTACTAAACTGTTCCTATGTAATAATATTGAGAAAGCTGTGTTATTACAAGCAGGTTTCGGGTTCGTTTGTATGTTTATGTCCCTTCTCTAGGTACTTGGGTGTTTAAATTAAGAAAGCACATAGAAAAGACACTTTCATTTTGTTACAGTCCGACCGCTTGCGGGCGGAGGGTCTGAAAGCAAGCCGTCAGAGGAGGAAGAGGAGCGTGGCGGGTCCCCGCTTGGCCCTGGCGGCCCCTTCTCCTGCAGCCAGTGCCGCGGCGCCTACCCCACCCGCGAGCAACTCGAGCGTCACGAGAAACTCCACTCGCCCAACACACAGGTGGATAAAATCCAATATGTCAGTGCTCATTCAATTCCCAACAACTAGCATCAAAATTGTTACCTAGCTGAAAATTTTCTTTCGAGGCAAAGAAACTAATAGCTAATTCTGTATTGTTCTCAGACGTGCAAGATCTGCCACAAGAGCTTTATCAACGTGTATAGACTGCAGAGACACATGATCAGTCATGACGAGAGTGCCAGGTTGCGAAAATATAAGTGTAACGACTGCGATAAAGCTTTCAAATTCAAGCACCATCTGAAGGAGCATTTGCGTATTCATAGTGGCGAAAAGCCCTTCGAATGTGCGAACTGTGGTAAAAAGTTTTCCCATTCCGGTTCCTATTCTTCGCATATGACCTCGAAGAAGTGTCTTGTAATGAACCTCAAAATGGGAAGAATAAAACCCAACAACCCTGCGCTTAACCCTGGTCGAAGCCCATCAAGAAAACGATCGAACGCTATAGCTGCGTCACAGCTCAATAATAATATAACAACTAATGGTAACTCTTTTCTGCCTGTTCTACCCAAATATAATGCAGCAGCGTTCTTTGCATCAATGTCGCCACAAGAAAATAGTTTCACTCAACCAGCCCTGCCCCAACCTAGAATAAACCCATTCTATCTGCCTCCCGGCGTGCCGATGAGTCCAGCGACTGGTATTGCTCCCTATACGATTCCAGCTTCTATAAGTCATTTTTTTGCGCAACTAGCATCTTCTCAATATCCTCCAAGGAAAATTGAAGACTCAATTAATCCTAAACTACATGGCGTTCCTTCAGGAGATCCAGAAGATCTCATAGAAGAAGTAACTGAAGACGATGATAAAAGATCAGAAGGAAGTGCAGAGTTAGTAATGGATATTGAAGATGATGATGCTCCATCTGTTAAAAAAGAACACGATGACCATGGGACTGATCTAAATTCCCCTCATAACTACGACTCTGTCCCTCTAAATAACAATAACCATGGAGCTGAAACAAACCATTCGGGTTTCAATACAATACTAGAATCAGTTAGCGCTTCGGTGACAAAGCATTTCTTTACACCTAATATGGATAAACTTTCTCCTCTATCGGGCAATATGTGTCCGAGTATAGAGTCACCACCTGCACCACACGTGGTAGTCAAAGAGGAGCCTGAAGATTTAAATCAATGTTTAAAATGCAATGTTACATTCATTAATAAAGATGAATTACTCGAGCATGACAAAGTTGGGTGTGAAAACATGTTCAGAAAGCATGAAGGATTAGCAGCTCAAGTTGCTGAAACTGTAGCTCTAAATAGATTAGAAGCAGAAATTCAAGCTTCTATGCAAAGTGGAGTTAGCGCTAGCGAAGACGAGGACTTTGCACGTGATGAACGCGATGATAAAACATCATTAAATGACTCTGATAGAAAAATAAGAGTTCGCACAGCGCTAAGTGAAGAACAACAAACGATATTAAAAGAGCATTATGCCGTTAATCCACGGCCTAATCGGGACGAGTTTAAGAAATTAGCGCAGCAAATCGGACTTGATAGTAGAGTCGTGCAAGTCTGGTTCCAAAATAATAGAGCGAGAGTTCGACGAATGACACAAATATTTCAAGTCACTAACACAAATACAGATATTTCTGACAAACCCTTGGATCTATCGACAAAAAAATCAAATATATCAGTGACTTCAAGTCCTTCGCCCTCGCCTCCTTGTAGCATTTCAGTGACACATTCCGACTCCGAAGAAGCTGTGAATCTGAGCCAAAAATCTTCTCGTAGTACAACCCCGCACCATACACAATATTTAAATACCTACCCACATTCCAATTGCTCATCGCTATCTTTCACCGATTTTGGACAATCACCCTCACCGTCTGAGAATATAAATGGACATAAGCGTCATCTGCCTCAAAAACTTCCCATAAATCCAATGCTTCCTATGGATAAACTTTTACAATACAATGACATTGCGAATTCTAGATCTCCTATTCTCGGTGTACCACCAGACACGAACCGACAAGCATTAAGCCCGTCATATGAACGTCAGCCCTGGGCCGATGAGCTACAAACACCAACCGAATTCGACGACAAAACGTCAGTACTTAAAAAAATTAAATCAAAGAAGGGATCTGAATATAAAGAAGGTGAAGGGCAATTTGTCTGTGATCAATGCGACAAAACATTTGTTAAACAGAGCTCCCTGGCGCGACACAAGTACGAACATTCAGGTCAGTAGCATATTCATATTATTGATAACTTATATAGTGTAATTTCCAACGTGATTTTGCATGCCTTTATATACGTAACAACAGTGTAAAACGTAAGCTGTACAGATATATAAAATGAATAAACCTAATTTGTGTAATACTATGAGTATGTTTGATTGCTTACAGGTCAACGACCCTACAGATGTGAGCAGTGTCCGAGGGCTTTTAAGCATAAGCATCATTTGACAGAGCACAAACGACTGCACACAGGAGAAAAACCTTTTCAATGCTGCAAGTGTCTCAAAAAGTTCTCCCACTCCGGCTCCTACAGCCAGCACATGAACCACAGATTCGCTATTTGCAAGCCCTACAGAGATTAAATTGGTAAAATCGCGTAAATCGCACTGGACGCAGAAACGTATCTGAAACTTCAAATATTAGTGATGAATGCATTTTTTTGTGTTATTTAATCAAATTTCGGAGGACGAGTTGCTAGTCAACGATGAGTGACAGCGTCTGCGCCACGCGCGAGTGGATGCTAAGATTTAAAATTGAATACCGAATAAACCGTACTCCTTATCGGTATGCTGGATTTAATCGTAGTTTGAAAATAAAAATGTAGGTATTATAAAGCAGCCAACAAGGTGTTGAATCGAATACCTACATTTGTGAAATGTGATCATTATGAGCCAGACGATAGCTGCAACAGATTCTAGAACAGTTTGTTGACATAACATTAGTAGATGTTAGGATATTCGCTATGTTGGCGATGTGTGGTCTTTACTGATTTATTTTTAATTTCATACTAAGTAAAGTACATAGTAACAAAGTATTCGTCGCCCGGTATTTTCGTTGGAACTTCGTTAAGCTAAGCGTTGCTCAACATCTTGTTCCCGTTCGTTAGTACATCACTCGGATTCTTTAAATTTTAAACGACTAGTGCCAAATATACCAAAGATGTGTTGTGCCATGCCGAGCGCCAAATATTGAATTGATATTATAAGTATATTTATCTGATGATGTAGTTTAATCTGCCGTGTAAAGGCCAGTACCTGTGTCATAATACTCCTTAATTATTTTATTAATATTTTTTGATTGTGCCAAACGTATAGTTAAGGGTCGAGTGACAGTCACCTCGTCGCTTGTTGAAGCTTATATTGAATAATTGTAAAGTAATGGTGTGAGTGTGAGCGAATGCCAGCGCACGACGTTGGATGCATTCAGTCGATTAGATGCTTAGGTTAGTAGACGACGAGTCTACGGTGATGACAATATAGTAGAATAATAGTATCCGTATTTATATTTCGTAAACAATATACGTACAAGAAAGTACATATTATTTACGCAACAATAAACCACTCTTTTGAAATAATTCGAGATTTACCTAAATCAATCAAAAATGTTTTGACCGGCCAGGTTGCAATCAGTATTCTCGACGAAAACATGTTTAAAAATAAACGTTTTACAAAATTATTCGTGTTCGTTTAAATGAGTATAACTAAGCTTCTCGTATTTGTAACATAAGCGTTTAGATAGATTAAATCTTACTTAAGTTTAAATCATTCCGTAATACTCCTATGGGATCTCTACTGTGTTTAAAAAACTCTTTCGATTAGTCCAAAGTTTACTACCTATTAAGAGTTGTATATAAAAATTATTGTAAATATTATAAGAATATACTATTATGTAAATAAGATTGCTTAATCAAATACTAGAGCTAGCGCGCAGCGTTCCCGCCGCGGTACATACAATGAATTAAGAGACAATAATCGACATCTGTTTATTCAAATACAATATTCTAATATAAAAATGATCTGTATCTTGTAAATTGAATTTTAATATTCTATAGCGTTATTGTGATTGTAATCGAAAATTTTACTCAAAAATGAATCTTAATTGTAACTATTGAAGCAATTACTAACCCTATCTATTGATAACCGCCAGATATGTTGTTTTCTTACTTTTCACCAACTTTGTACTTAATTCGTATTCTATATAAATATCCCATTTACATACCTGTATACCCATTGACCCATACATCATTGATTAAAGCACCATAATTATCTGTATTGAATTCAAATCATACGCCAAAATGTAACGCAGCTCTATGTACGCCATTGATTGTAACAGATTAAACTTGTGCCAAAATTCAAGATATTCGGTGTTATCTTTCGCCATCCTCACGAAGGCGACGTCGTGACGACTACGGCTTATTAGAATCACTGAAGAGAAATAGTAGGTATACGTCACGAGATAATTGAATTAAATTTTTAAATATTTCAGCAAAATGAAACTTATTTTGAATAGAATATATATTGTACGTTTTCATTCATCACATCAGAAGTATGTTCGAACACAAAGTTCCTAAGCTAAATACACTTTAAGAAATACAAACCTAACGATTATTTCTATATTTTATAAGTAAGTACATAGAAAAATTATTTGTAAAGGTTTCTAATCAACGAATTACATAAATTATTACACTCAGTAGTCGTATAAAATATACATTTCTCTTATAGCGCAGTGATGGTAGTGACGCACAGTATTGAACGGTGTTCCATTTACTTCACTCGTTAGAATTTACTACTATAAGATAATTCCTGGCGCGCACAGAGTTCGGCCAACATGATGGCCGCTCTTGCTTTCCGTACATTGGCCAGCCGGCAGCGGCACACGGAGCGGTGTGCCGGCCGCCCGCGCGACGACCTCTGGTGTGGAGCAGGCCTAATGTAATACCAATAGTGAGTAGTCACGCCGCTGTCAGCAGTGGGGTCAGTGTCAGTATTCCAATACATCTTCTAATGTTACAAAGTTGCAAGCGAGCATTCAAGTTGTAATAAAATTGTTAAAAATGTGAACTTTAAATCTAAATAATGTATCTATTACATAATAATTATAATTGGATTAAGCGAATCTGTTTAAACTATTTCATATTTTATGATAATTTAATTAATTTTAAGTGACTTCCAAATTGTGACCGGTGGGCTAGATAAACCAAAGATTAGTTACGTTAAAGATGCGACGCGGAACTGTACCATATAACCTCCCGTCGTCCCTAGCTATAGTTTAGTTGTGCCAAAAATAGTTTTAAGTGAAGCTTCAAGTAAATTTTATATGAAATGGAAATTTTATTTTTTACACTGAAGGCGTTATGTACTATGGCAGTGTTTTACTTGCGCATTACAATGTTGCACTAAAGTATTTCTTCCCTTGTTTATAGAATAGTTTTAGTAAATGTAAGCCGAACGTGAATTCCTAATGCCATAATGTGTTTGTTGTTCGGAGCAGGCGACGCGGCCGGCTCGCCCATCACTTGTTACACTAAGATAATTTAGATTGTTAAACTTACGCATAGATTAACATGTGTTAAAATATTGCCTATATAAATTATAGTAATTCATTTTACTTGATATTATAATGTATATTGAATTTATGAATATTAAAATATATATATTGACATTTCAATGCACCTGTCCGTTTTATTTTGACTCCCGTTAGTGTTATTTTCTTATCATATTCATAGCCAAATTCTATAAAACAAAACATAGATTTGATGAAATAATGCTTCATGTTTTTCAAACATACATAATATGTTATACATATGTTAACACAAAACACAAACACATTTTTAAACAAAGTCGTCACTTCATTCCTGTGGCAAACTGATATTTTAGCTACTGGGCTGCCATTAAAACTAATTTAATTCTACCACGAAATCCTTTAAAATAGACAATATCAATGGTATTGTAAAAACCGACGAAACTATTCAAAAACAGCATGTTTTTGAATAGTTTCTCATAGAATAGTTTCAAAACGTTCATTGATTATTACGGGTCATGAAATATTTGCCGCTTGTTTTTGTAAATTTTAGCTTATACATATTTTTGAATCCAATAATAGAAGGAAATCCTCTCTATAAATAAAACGCCTACGTAACATACATACACAACTAAACTTTGAATAAGAGTTAGGATCAAAAAGTCACTATTAAAATAATGTTCCAGTGGTAATCAATATTTTTCTAACCATTCTAATTGTGATGACAAATTATTTTAATACTTCATCAAAAAACGTTTCTGTTTATTCTTTACATAAATACTTTAATTTCAAATGTTTCAAAACCAAAAATATTGGATTAGTCAGAAATATTAACTATCTGCTTCGTTGGTTATGCTAGCAAGTGCGACTGCTGATCAAGAGGTACTGGGTTCAAATCCCGGGTCAGGCGTTATTAAAATTTTCCAACTCAAATTTTCTATTATGGCTCTCTGGATATGTGCCCGGTGTACGGCAAAAAATTCGCAACTATTCCAAAGTGGAATGTAAACGTAACTGAAGAAAGGTGGGAGTATACTACACTTCTCTGCCTACCTCTTCGGTGATTACAGGTTTAATATTATGTTATGTTACATTAATAATATCTTTTATTCGCTCACTTTATTAGACGATATTGATAGTAAGAGTTCACTTTAACTATCAAATTTATTGTAACTTAACAAACGTAACATCACGTCCGATATGCCCTGCCCGACCAAATATATTATTTAATAATATATTTGGTTGGGCACTACTTTTCTAATATAGATATTCTAGTAGTAGTTCGGAGTTTGGATGTGTGCCCGGTGCATGATAACAGGTTCACCACCTATTCCATAGTGGGACGTAAACGTAACTGGTGAAACGTGGGAGTGTACTACACTCCTCTGCCTATCTCT